>JAXBDA010003684.1:0-33126 GCA_036023075.1 Gaultheria prostrata | reverse complement strand
GCCATGTTGTACTCATTTTGTGTGAATCAAAAAAAGCATTCCAATTGCCTTCAACTTTCACTCCTTTATTACCAATTCACACTCCACTTGTCCAAATTCTCCCAAATTTAATCTAGCACCCCAACATGTTTCTCCAATGCCAATACTCAAATCTGGTTGTTTCTTTCACAGTTGGGTCCCTTGGAAGTTTATGTTTTGTCCAACTTCTCAAAAGGTAGAATTGAGTTCTGAATTTTCGATTGGGATTTTATCTTCGATTGGGAAAAAAAGAAGAGCCTTTTTATACATGGTTTTTGAGATTTTGAATTGATTGAATGAGGTCCCTTTGTACGTATGGTTTGTACAATGGCAGATATTTTCCACCCATGGGAGGTCTCTCAAATGATAAAATCAACATTCGCTAAAACAAAAGACTTTTGCTATGCTAAAATCAAAGTTATTTTATCTGATTTTATCGTTTGGGAAACTCCCCAATAGAAAAACATGCGGTGGAGAAAAGTGGTGGGTCACCGTGGAGTTGTGCCCCAACACTATCGAGTAGTTACGTGACCTTTAGCACAACAATCACCTATTCCGGACCCATATTTTCTATCCAATTAGGTGCCAGGCATCGTGCACGACTTGGATGCCCGTTTAATTGATTGATGTATTTTACGCATTTTGAATATATACTATGAAGTTTCAGCAAGAAAGTGTAGTCATAGCTTGTGTACATGCATGGATTATGCGCCAATATAGTCATAAAGCTTCATGAATCCCAAAAAGAGATGAGCTCATAAGAACTGAGAAAGCAACCAAGGAATTGCATCACTTAATTGAAGCAAAAACAAATATGTATTGTATAAGCAAAAAATGAGACAAAACCTAACAAATTATAGGGCCGAATGTTTTAATCGCTCCTCGTACCCCTCATAAACAGGGTTAAATAAAATAAAGTAACCAAACCTGAAGGAACATATTGTAGCATGTAATTGAAAACAAAATCATGTTGATGCTGGAAGTGTTGCTGGATGCACGAGAGAAAGCAAGATTATTCACTATTATTTGTGGACCAGCTGATGCCGCAAACGGTTCAGAAGTGTGTAGATTTGAAGGCATAGCCCTCTGAGGCTGGAAGCACGAAACCCCTACGGCATCTTCATTCTCCTCAGCAGGATTTTCATTAAGATAAAAAAAATGGCCTTTCTCTAGAATCCATCTCATATAAATATAAATACAAATCAAATTGAGTATCAAATTATTTAAGTTTCTCACACTATGCGATTTTCTTCGTAGTAGAAGATGCACATGACATGCCAATAGTAGAGGAAAATGTCAAAACAGATCCTTAACCTTTGAAGAATTCAAATGAACTCTGAAAGTATGACAACTTCTGCAAGGGAAAATTCAGGAAGTCCATATGTAAGTGATAGAGGAGAGCAAATCAGAACACTAAAACAGGTAACAAGACTGAACTTGATGCACCAGAATAGGGTACTAAACATCAGACAATAAAAGAGGAAAAAATGAGGACATTCCTGTGTGCCAAACAGCCAAACTGCTTTAGCACAATTAACAGCAAAATGGTGTTCCACTGATAACTTAACAGCGCTATTGTACCCTAAGACCAAATTTGCATACAGCTGGTAGCAGAGAATTGATAATTGATGGTTTAGCAATGCTTTAAATGCACTAAAGTATCTGGGAAGCAGCTAAAGTGTTCTTATGAATAAACCATGTAAGATGTTTTGTCCAAATTCTATAAATCTTCTAATGTTAATCTAAGAGTTTAGATTTTGCCCGTGTTTGTGCTGCAAGCTGCTAAGTTTTTATTTGGGCAGGGAATGGCCAGGCCAAAGAAATGGAGGTAAAAGCAGTAATCAAGTTTTGATAGCAAATGTTGAGAGCAAGATAAATTCCGCAAGCAGCAAAGACTTCATTCGTTTATGCACCGCATCATGAATCTCTTTTCTCATTTTTTACTGCTGGACTCTTCTATACAAAATGGACGTCGAATGAGTTGTATTTCAGGGGCCAATTTCTTAGCTGATGGCCTGGCGAAAAAGCATTGAACTCTATGGAACTCTATGAGGGTTCCCCTTTGTGCCTATTTTGTGCATCATGCTTTCTTTTTATGTTTCATGGGGCTACGCCAAGTTTTTATGCAGCTATCATTTATACAAAGAATAGAAATTGTCCGTGCCTGAAGGCATGGCGCGACGTAATTTGACCTCAACTTAATAAACTATCGCTCTGATATTTACCACGGTAAATAGCTCAGTACTCTCATGCAAATAACAAAACCAAGGGTCAACATAAGAATCCTAATAATAGTTTGCCTAATAACTAAACCAATGGCCAATGAAAGAATTTTAATATTCCCTCCGTCCGGATTTGTTGGTCCACAAACATACTTTTTCAAGTTCGAAAATGTTTGTCCATTTCCAAAAGTTAAAGGATAAAATATATTGAAAGTACACAAAAGGTGACGGAAAAAAAGTTGGAATCCCCAAAATGGACCAACAAATCCGGACGGAGGGAGTTTTTTTTAATCTCAATTGTATGCGCCGCTCTAAAAGATAAATCGAAAAACAAAAGTCATCTAAAGGCACAATGCAACACGTTTTAAAGAAAATAAAATAGAACCATAGTTCTCTAACTGTTGACAATTTTCCAATAAGCCATTTTTCTAAATAAATTTAGAAGGCGAACATCTTATTAATTTCAGTAAGTGAACTTAATAATAAATTTCAATAAGTGAACTTAATACTCCCTCCATCCCTTTTTGAGTGTGTTACATGGGAATTCCAACTATTTTTTCTCTCACATCAACTTTTACATCTACTTTCCATTACTTACCCTTATCAATATAATAAGGGCATCCACAGTGGGTTCTCTAAAAATTGCTCCTAAATTGTATCCTAAAGTGTACACTTAAGCATAATTGGGGTCCACTTTTCACTCCTAGAGCTTGCTAAATTTAGAGAGGATGTGTGCGCTCAATGGGCTAGCAAAATTATTCTCTATTTTGTGAAAAAAAATCTAAAAATGTGGAACGCATACATTTATAATTCAAACAGCTGTAATATTCCAAAATCCCTAATTTTTTGCATCGAAAGAGTTGAACTTAGGGTTAAATTGATTATTTGAATTTGGAGGTGTAGGTTCCATTTGCAAAGAAGGGTGAAGTCGAAACCTATGTTTCAAAATTGTATGAAACACAACTATATTTATGGAAAATGGCTATTGGAATTCAACGGCACATTTTTTGAAACAAATCTTTATATATCTTTTGATTTTTTTTTCATATTAATTAGCTTCGGTTGAGAGATTTTCGAGAGATTTTTCTAACAGCAAGTTTTTCAAATAAAATCCTTTATCTTTAAAATTTTCATATTAAAAGAAGATTTAAAAACTATATATCCCACTTGGAATTAGCTAGAAGGCTACCTAAATTTAACTAATGCGCTAGGAGCCAAGCTTAGGAGCCACCCTTAGAAGTTGGTATGGTGAGCCCATTGAAGGCAATAATTGATCACAATGCTAAGTAAATGTTAGAAGCCTCACTTAGGAGCCATTTTGAGAGCCCACTGTGGATGCCCTAATACCCACAAACTTTTTAAAAAGGAATCTACTTTTAAGGGCAACATAGGAAATGTATCCACTAACTTTTCAAAACACACAATTATTAAGGGACAACAAAAAATGGAAATATACACACGATGAAAGAGACGGAGGAAGTAATAAATTTCAGTAAGTGAACTTAATAATGAAGACAATGGCTTATAACAACCAATGGAACCAAAGATGTTTGGTTGAGCAATGTACATCTAATGCAATCCAACCAAAAACGGTGACAAAAAAAAAAAAAAAAATGTATGCTCAAATTGAATTTCTAATAAAATAGGTGTTCCATTTTCCCGAACTGGCAACCACCTATCGTACTCATATCGGCAACCAAGTAATAATACGTTACAATAGTGTTTGTTTAACAACTACAAACAAACAAAACGACAAAATAGGAAGTAGAACGAAATTGCTAATCATCACATTGGCATTTGAAAATGAGAAAATTCTCTTCATCTTCATTCTCTTCAAGACACTCGAAGCAGTCCTTTGCTCCTTAACTTCAACTCCAATCTTTGCAAACCTTGTTTACCAAAGCAAACATAAATTTCACTAACTCAATCAGTGTAGAAATTTAAGTACATGCAAAAAAATATCCAAATCAGACCAAGGATTCAAAGAATGAGGTGAGAACTACAAATAGAAATTTAAGTGTTCGGCCCACTGCATTTACCCTGCCCTTTCTCTTGCAAATGGCCACCTAATATTGTTTTTCTTTGGATGCAAATTAAGAAGTTCACCCCTGACAACCTTGTGTGCGTCTCCTCCCCCTTTCCTTTACCAAATGCTAAAGCCTAAAGACATGTCCTCACATAAGCTGACTTAAACCCAAACCAACTCGAATACAAATAAAGAGCCCCAACTCTCTGAAACATTGTTTCTTTAAAAATAAGCTTCAAACATGGTCCATTTAACCCATTCCAATAAAAAAATTCAAAAAAGAGCAACTTACGATAACCAATAAACCTAATAGAACCAATGATACATCTGTACTACAGAACACGACAACACCCTATTGTGTCCTCATGTGTGTCGCCGCGTGTCCCACAGTTAAACATATGGAAATTTACTGGGAATGCCGCTTGGCGTACTCTATACGTCTCTGGTATGTTGCATTCCCCACAGTGTCCAACACAAATATAACGATCTTTGAGAGTATAAGTGTGCTTTATAAGAAGGCATTAAAGCAAATTAGCAAACTGAAAAAAAAAAAAAAAAAGTTTTGACCAAGTGGGAATGACAAACGAATCGCAAAATGTCAAAGGAACTAAGAAACAACGTCAATGGTACCAAATTTGGTAAACAGCAACGGTACCCAATAGACCACATTCTCTCCCGCTCTCCAATTCTAAAACACAGTCAAACCTTTTAAATCCCCATCAAATTCTTACCCCAATCAAATCCTCTATTCTCATCTCCCTCTAGTGGTAGTAGGGCCCCTTGTCTCACAACCTTCATGTGTGGAATCACTCATTGGAATACCAACACTCAGTAAGAACAGACCTTCCATATTGTGGCTGATCAATGTATTTAATGAATGCTGGTGAGCCAAAGAGAATGTTTCTAATGAGTGTACATTGAGGAAATTGAAAAAAAATAAACTACACACAAATTTTTAAGATCAGAAAAAGTGGGTTTATGACCAGGCCTTCTTTTGCATCCATGGAGAAACCAATAGAAACAACAATTCAGTTCAAAGAGAGTTTCGGCGGAAACGAATCCTCCCCCAGCATTCAACCATGGAGGATTCAAACAAATGAAATAAGAATTCAGTTTCGACACTCTAAAAATGTGACTTGTGCATTTGTAGATACAGAAACATAAAAAGAGGGAGAGAATAAAGATCATACAACAACAATTCGTAGCAATGTGAAGATCCTGCGGATACACCAACGGATACACCAACGATGTCTCTGCAATCATTGTCCCACTCCATCCCAGAGCTCGAATCATGGACATTAGCCATCAGAAGTATGACTGAAAAACGAAATAAACCAATTCTAGTTGATATACATTTGAGAAGTTACCATTGAAGAAAAAGTAAGTCCTTGCAGTAGACAACAGAAACCAATATACCCAGCATTCCACCAGCAATGGCTTACAAAAGAGATTGCTCATGGAATGTAAAACCCGAAAAATAAAAATCCACCCCAACAGTTCCCAATTGGTGGCATTACTCCCTCTACCTGCGTCTTGAGACAAAATCAAAAGGGGGAAACAGAATGACCACCCATCATGCTATATGAAATCAAAAGGGAATGTGGTGGACACCCAATTCATGGTGTTACTCGGTCAATTTTCGGGTTCAATTTGTGTGGAGCAGTTGCTTAGTAATGCTAAGAAAAAGTCATGGAAGTGGAAGAATCATAACCCACATGCCTCAAATTCTACCCCCCAAAAAAACTGTCAAGCTTTATAATATCAACCATTCCAGGAAAATAAACTGAAAAAAATACTACATCCAGATTCCAAAATGCAGTTCCTCAATAGCTCTTGGTAATTTCCAAACACCACATATCAAACGATAAGCACAATGAGAGAAAGATATACAGGAGAAATGTCAATAAAAAGTACAGATCTTGAGCACAGACCCACCTCTTCAATGGAACCCTACCAAATAATATGATCTAAAACCCTACAAAGTAGAGGGCATAGAAAAGAAAACCCACAAAGCAAATTGCTGGAGCACAAATTAAGTGTAGGTCACTGAAACAGAGAAATATTTGACCGCTAAAGTGAGAAATACATGTATGATGTTCTTAGAAGGAATGACCGAGATGTAGGACTAAGAAAAGACCTCACTGTTCTTTATTAATGTTTCAATAGGAAACTAAATAATTAAATGTAGCTTACAAATACTAAATAATTACTGCAAATTAGTCCTAGGGGACCCTTAAATAAAGAGTTCTTAACTTAATGCAAACTAAAATAAATAAAAAAATCCAGTAGGTACAACAAATACAAAGAACGAAGATCAAAACCCCAAATATCACAGAAAATGTAATTCAGTTTATGTCCGTTGATGCTCTTAAAATTATGGTCTACAAAATCACAAAATCAAAGACCTCATAGCTGCAAAAGCAAATAACAGAATCAAGCAGACTTCAAACATCTCAAACCAATGGGTCACTCCTACAACCTTGACTTTCTACTCAATGTATCTCGTTTCTGTTCAGCTAATAAAGCAACCTAACAACTTCTCTCTTAAAAGAACCGTAAAACAGTTTAGTGCTTTTATTCTTCATGAATAATTTTTCTGGTGAAGCAAAATCACTACCGCGGACAGAAGTAAATAAAACGACATTTACCTAATGAGCACCTGGAATTTGTGGCAGACCACCACACCGTAACATAATAGTACCTGAAAAGAGAATTAACATCAGAAGAAATTTAGAAATATAATTTTTCATAAAACAATACTTAAACACACTATGTAACTTCCAAAACAGTAATAATAAGTTAAGTAAATGGATTTTTTATATGTACATTCAATACAATTATACCAGTGAAAAGAAAGAACACTATTGTTCGACATTAATAATTTCCTTTCCCCTAACTCTTACCATTCTCACACCCCCATATCCAATAGCACACATGCAACCTTTTTTTTTTTTTTTCCAAACAGCAGCACATGCAACCTTGATCCATTGTTTGAACAAACATTTACAGAAGGGAGGAAAATTGTGGAATCTAATTAAACAGATAGAAACAAACGAAGAGATTTCCTACCTCATGCAACTTCAAGAAGGCCAAGAATGCACAGAAGAATCAACTCTCTGAGGGGAAAAAAATGCAAAACAAATGATCGAACAGCCAACAAAGATACTAATAGAATCCGTATTTGCCTGAGGGATTTTCTCATTTTTTTGGGTCAGGAGGGATTTCTGATTCCCAATCAAATTTCATAAAACCAAGACCAAAATAGATGAGAAACTTGAGAAAATAGATGAAAAACTTACTCAAATTTGGACCAAATGGAAGAGCGACGATGGGGCGCTCCCCGGCCCATCTCCGTTCAATCTCAGGCACGACCTGGTTCTTTTCTCACTGTTACAATGGAGCCCTAGATCTTAGATTCAACAGGAGATGGGTTTTCTCATAACAGGGGTTGAAAGTCAAAAAGGAGGTCGTCGACAGGGAGAGAGATTTGAAATTTCAGATTTTGAAACTTTGAATAATACTTCATTGGCTGCGAAGTGAGAAAGGGGGAGAGAGAGTGTGGTGACCTTCTAGAACCCTTTGTCCTTTGTTTAACTTCTCATACCCTTTTTTAATTAAAAAAAAAAACAGTAAAGGGAGCACCCTTGGATCAGAAGCCAACTTAATCTCAGCCATCAAAAACCTCAAACAATCTGCTGAACTTTGGACCAAACAATGCAAGGTATTTGCTGAAGATGCCATCCAAAAGTTAGTTTGTGAGAGGGATATTTTTAAACCCTTAGATCGTGTTGAATGGAGGGTTGAGATTGAAAGAAATAGCATATTCTTTAGGTATCTTTGGAGATACCCATTGTGTATTGTTATATAGATGAATCAGATGAACCATGCGCATAAAGTATCAAAAATTTCCTCACTTGTGATGCCAATGTTGCCCAAGCAGCTCCAGCAATACCGTAGCCCAAGAAAGTGCATAAGACTATATCACCAATGCCATTTATAATGCTGGCAACTGCCAAGGCCTTCAAAGGTCCCCACGAATCCCTCATGCCAAGACTGTTTACCAAAAAGGACACATGCATGAACCTCCACATTCTGTTCAAAAAAAAAAAAACCTCCACATCCATGGAGTAATGAGTGACGAATAATAGTTGACATCTAAGTTTTGATACTTTATGCGCATGGTTCAATTACGCTTATCGCCGTTTATATAAGATATTGGTCAATTCATAGTCTGGCTAATCTATTCATTCTTGTGACAAATTTGATTTTGATAGGGTTTTGGTGTTCTTTTTAAAATTATTTGCAGCCATTACTGGTATTGTATACT
This sequence comes from Gaultheria prostrata, assembly GCA_036023075.1. NCBI lineage: Eukaryota > Viridiplantae > Streptophyta > Magnoliopsida > Ericales > Ericaceae > Gaultheria > Gaultheria prostrata. The sequence goes on along the minus strand of JAXBDA010003684.1, from coordinate 24,533 downwards.
ATAATGCAAGTATTGTCTACCAAACTAAACCAAGCCTCATGTCACAACTGAGTTTAGAGAAGTAGATTCTTCATCTAGTGATACTGCTACCCAAACAATCAACCATGAAAACCAGTCTAAATACCTATATGGATAAAATCAAGTAAAAAAGGCAACTAAAATTCAGATGCATCAATTAATCCTACAACTACACCACACCTAGACTTTCTGTTCTTTGCAAATACACAACTTGCATTTCGATTGATTCAATAGGGAAGTATAACAGATTTATTCTCCAAATCGTAATTCACTGACACAAGATATTTAGAGTAATGAATTTAGAGTCTTTCATCCTTAAAGTTCCGAAGGAATGCATTTCATTTTGAACACTCTGTGGCGCGTCTCGTCCCTATTACCTCATATCTAAAAGTATTTAGATCGATGCTTCTTGTGTCCTTATCACAACAGGTAAATACCACCAAAACAAATAAAATAGCACGAAATGTATGCCCACATATCATGAGGAATTTGCCCATGGAACGAAAATGATAGTCAACAAAGACAACTAAACAGCTAAGATAAACTCTTCTAGTGGAAAACTACTTTAACTATAACCAAAGTAACTGTACAGTACATTCTGTTTTTCTTTTCAGTGTGAAGAAAACCTTGCAGTTGAGTTAAAAGCCAAATTGAGCATTAAAATCTCCAGTAAAATGCAAAACCATAAAAAGCTTGTATCTATGAAATATCCATCAACTCATAATCATATTTTGAATAAAAGCCTTCTAAACTTACTTCCGTCCTCGACTCAAACACATACCAGATTGAATTTTAGTCAAAATTTTAACTAAATCAAAGGAGACACAATTTTTTAATCAAATATTCAACAATACAAAGAGCATATATGCAAACAAAATGGCATCTTCTATACAGAAATCAACACTTCTCAGTTGCATTTTGATTATCAGACTCATCGAGAACCAACCGCTCTACACAACCCCAAAACATTTGTAAAATTGGAATTTTTTTCAAATTTAACACATGGGGCACTGCTCAGTGCGTCTCTGTACTTTCTTAACAATGTTTTCCGATTCCTCGTCGCCATTTTTATCCTATTGATCTGGAAATCACACCTAGAAGCTTAAGTGATTATATTCTAATAGCTTATACTGATCTGTTAATAGAATTACCCATTTCACACTCTGGGAATCATACAAAAGGGAAAACATAGCTACGGAGTAATAGGGGCAATATTATATACAAGTTTCCATTTTGTCATCCTTGAAAGTATGAGAAGGCATGAAACCCTATTTGTTTTAGAAATAGGGATATCGAAACCCTATTCACGAATTAGAGTTTCAAAAATTAGGTTTTCAAAAATTTGAAATCGAAATTATAGGTTTCTGCACCAGAGAGAGAGAGAGAGAGAGAGAGAGAGAGAGAGAGAGAGAGAGATTATCTTCATTCATCAAGCTTGAGTTCTGGAAGTCAGAGGCGGCTCCACATTAGGGTGAGGGTGGTCACCCGAACATCCTGAATTTTTTTTGTTAGAAATACATGTAAATTTTTTAATTTTTATTTATTTTTTGTCATTTTGAACACCCTACCCAGAATGTTTGAACAACCTACCCCAAATTTTTTTGAACATAGCCCACAAAATATTTGAATACCCACCCAATTAGAGCCCATTCCAAAATAAATAATAAAAAGAAAAAATCTAAAAAAAGAAGAAGAATAGAAATAGGGAAACATATGGGTTTTGATCATTCCGGACCCCCTGTCCGACCTTGGTGTTCCACATCCCAGACCTTGCAAGAACTTGCAACGTTGCAAGTTCTCCCCCTCCCCAATTCCCTGTTAGGCGTTAACCCATCCCAATTAAACGTTTTTTTATCGGAAAATTACACATTTTTTCGTAGGGAAGTAATTATTTTTACTGAGAAAAAAGAATTTTTTTTAACAGGGGAAGTGGGGTTAACCCCGTTAAAATACTTCCCTACGAAAAGAGCGTGTATTTTTTGCATTAAAAAATAAATCACTTCCATATATTATTTTGAGTTTCGTCGCACGAAATTTAAGATCTCGATTAGTTCCTTAATTTGGTACAAAAAATAAAATAAAAATCGTACGAGAGTACTTTATTTTTGGATCTGAAAAGTACACATTATTTTTTATCGGGAAGTACTTTATTTGGTGGCATTTGTTGATATTAGTAGATTTTTTTTGTGTATGTATAATTATGGTTTCTCGAGGACCGTAGTAGAATTTCTGAACACCCTGAGGAGAATTCCTGGAGCCACCACTGCTGGAAGTGGCTGACAAGAGCTGCCTTCCCTTGAATTCTCAGAGAGAGAGAGAGAGAGAGAGAGCTTATCTTCATTGATGAAGCTTGAGTTCTGGAAGTGGCTGACAAGAGCTGCCTTTCCTTGAATTCTGGCATATGCCAAAGAAGCAACTTTCTCGCTATTGAAGTTCTCCCACTTCTTTCCATTAAATTCCTGTGCAAATTAGGAAACGAGTATAAGTTACTGCTACGAACATCATCAGTCAGCAAGTAACATCTTTGAGGTGTACCTGGATAAAGACCACGGTGAACATCAAATCGACATAAAATCACTTCAACGTATGCAGTTGAAGTGAGGAAAAGGCTCCGATTTTGCCTCAGGTGCTGGTTTGGCCACTTTAGGAGTCCCAAAAACGTTCCAAAACAACAGTTGTTCACCCCCAGCAGACGCTACTGTACATCCATCTGGGTTCTGAATCAAAAGAGACGAAAAAATAAATCAGAACAACACTTCGCAATGCAAGAAACATAAAAACTCTTGACTTAAAATAAAAACTTCACCTGAGCCATGAAAAGAACTCTGGATGTGTGCCCAGTAAGCTGTGCTTTTGTCACCATAGATGGGTACTTCCAAAGAGTGAGCTGGTTCTGAGAAAATCCATGAGAGCTGAGCAACTCACGCTCGTTCTTGTTCCACAGCAGAGAACACACCTGTGAGCCAGTGTCAACCGAGTTCAAGCATGCACCAGTGCGGGTGTTCCAAAACTTTATGCACTGGTCACCTCCACCAGATGCCAACAAGTCGCCTTGGAAAGGACACCAAGCTAGAGCTTTTACAGCAGCCGTGTGGTCTTCCAGCCTGTGGAGCCACTGGGTTGGTGAATTAGAAGCAGCAGTGGATCGGTCCCATATGTGGAGTAGGTTATCACTCCCCCACTTGCTAAATGCCGACCTGAGGCTGACCATTTTAGTCCACAGACTTCTTGGCTGTGTCCTCTGTAGGTATCAACGATATGCGAGCGAATTCTCACATCGTTGTTGGAAATCCGACCGTCCATTCCTCCTGTTGTCAAAATGTCGTTATTCCAGTCCATGGACCCCACTCGTGACTGGTGGCAGCCTCTCAAGTTTCTTAGCTGCAGAAACAAGCATTTGATTCAGCAATGAACAAATTCATTAAGCAAGAGATAACACCATGGAAAAGGTAAAGGGAACCATAAAACATACAAACGTATGTAGCGTACCAGTTTATTAGATGTAGAATCCCAAAGCTGGACATCAGAGTTGTTCAAGCCAATGGCAATATCTTTTCCATCAGGAGCCCATTTGACACTGGTCACAGGTCCATTTTCATCATCGATAGTGACGAGCTCTGAGGTGGCATTCTTAGTAGCATTAGCATCCCATAGGTATACTTTGCTTCCAAGAGCAACTGCAAGAACATTGCTGCTACCCCAATCCAATAAGTTCAAGTAGTAATCGTCCAATAGGTCAGGAGCATCTAACGTTCTTTCAGAAGTCTGCATGATGAAAGGAAAAATGGTTAATACAAAATGAGAAGGAAAAACATCGGACAATTCTTCTGAATAAGACAGAACTGCAATTGATACAGTTTATAGCTAACAATTTTTGGTCCAAATAACTAAGTATGTTCAAAAGAATCAAAACCATGACTGCACCAAGGCAACTATTCCTATTCCATGTCCTGATCATCCCAACCTAGTTTAACCCAATGGATGGCTCAATCGTAATGTGAGAAAATTAAAATTAAACAGACGGAAACAAATACTTTGATGCTCAATCTTAGTCCTAATTCCATCATAATAGTCCACCAATTATTGGAACATCTAAGATATGCATACAAATTAAACATCGTACTCACCTGTGGAATGTACCGACGGGCCTTTGGGGGTTTAGACTGTCGAACACCTGAGAAATAATCAACAGGGGTGGGGGGGTCTGTTCCTAAAGGCCAGTATTCGGGGACGATCCATGTTCAGGGCTTCAACCAGTAGCTTCTGGTAGGCCTCACTGGCCTCGCTCATCACAGCTGGAGTCTGCTTCCTTTTGGACCCTTCTGTCTGCATGTAATGTGCGTACGAGAAATCCATCGCCGACCGGTTAGGAATAAACCTATCCAAGTTTTGAGAATTTCTCCGGGCGGCCATAACAAGCAGAGAGAGAGAGAGAGAGAGAGATCAGAGACTAGAAACTACTCCGTAGACCGTAGGGTTTTGTAATCGAGCAGAGAGAGAGAGAGAGAGAGAGCGAGAGGGTTTTGTAATCGAGCAGAGAGAGAGAGAGAGAGAGAGAGATCAGAGACTAGAAACTACTCCGTAGGGTTTTGTAATCGAGCAGAGAGAGAGAGAGAGAGAGAGAGAGAGCGAGAGGGTTTTGTAATCGAGCAGAGAGAGAGAGCGAGAGAGCTTTGTGAATTTAGAAACTAGAATCAGGGTTTTGTTGTTTGGGCGCGGGGTCTGTGCGGCGCGAAACCAGCAGAATAAGGAAACAAATGGACATGTGCACACAAAAACGCTACCGTTTTAATCACTTTTGAGTTCTGAGTTTTGGATAGCCCAGTCACTCTACCCTAAATGGGTCGTTTTAGAGCATCTCCAATCTTATAATCCTTTTTTCTTACCCAATTTGAGCAAAAATTTGAGTAAAAACTCATTTTGGGTATGGACATCTCCAATGACAAAACCCCATTTTTACTACAAAAAAGTCTTCCAATGGCAACACTGTAAATATGTGATGTAAGATTTGCTTTGAGAAGAAATGGGTAGAAGAATGGGTCAAAGCTTAAATTTCCCCAAAATAGGGAGGGAAATGGGTAAAACTCATTTTGAGTAGAGGAATGAGTATAACATTGAAGATGTGATTTCTCTCTTTTTACCCCAGAAAAGGGTTTAAGTGAAAAAATGAATCAACATTGGAGATGCTCTTAGTCCCACAAATTCTTCTTCCTTCCTGACTAGTAATAAACATGTGAACAAATGGACCCCTCGCCCTTTGAATATAACACCCGAAAATAAATGGAAAATTCACAAAAAAATCAATTTAAAATTAATAAACGAAGAAAAATCAAATAAAGATGACAAAACTAAGTCAAAATGACTTTTTAGGCCAACACACAAACCTCATTGGATTTTTACCAATATGTAAATCGGAGTTCCCTAAATCAAGTCCTTAGATAGAGAAAATTTCAAAATGCCCCCTAAACTTTGACCTCAATATAAAAAATATTTCAAAACTCATAATTTTTTCAAACGTACTCCTAAACTTCAATTCCGTTATAAAAAATACGCCCACCGTCTGGATTTGTTACCTCACTAACGGGAAATGCTGAGTTGGAGCTTAACGGACTCCAAAAACCGTTAAATGACCCAAAATGACATCGTTTTGGGTCTTTCTGGAAAAAAAAAAACCCTCTCCTCCTCCAATTCAGAGGACAAGAGAGAGAGAGAGAGAGTGGGTGGGGTGGGTGAAAAATAATCGGGGTAAGAAATGGAGAGCAGTGAAGAAGAAAACGACTTCCCATCAATTGAATCCGTCACTCCCCAGTCCGAATCGACACCATTACCAGTCCAAGACTGAAAAGGTGTGAATTTTTCTCTTTTTTCCAGACCCATTTGTTGGTCGCTGATTTTATGCAGTTAATGTTGTGCCCAAAATCTTGTGCTCCACTTCGATTTGTCATCCCTTGTGTTACTCCTTAATTATGTAGAAATTCATCAGTTTTAACCTTTATCATTGAAAAGGCCGCATAACTAATCAATTAAGTGGTGGACTGCTCGTGGCTTGTGCCAGTAATGGTAGTACTTCACTAATGGTGGCACTGCTGCAGTTGTTGAGAGGAAGAAACTCTCTGGTGGTGCTACAACTGGGATTGTAATCAGATCTGTTATTCGATTCTTCCTCATTTTTGTGATTTTGATGTTATTGTGTAGGAAAAAGAGGACTCGTAAGCAAGTAGAATCGAAAGAGGTGGATCCATTAAATCGATCAGAAATTGGGGTTTTAGGAGAAAAATCACCTGGGGATGCAATGAGTGGTGGTACTAATGGGTATTGTGTGAAGAAGAGTGATGATGGGTTGGGTTTCGCCAGAGGTGGCTCCGCCTCTCTCTCTCTCTCTCTCTCTCTCCTTATTTCCCTGTGAGAATTGAGGAGGAATGAGAGTTTTTTTTTTCCAAAAAGACCCAAAACGACAACGTTTTGGGCTACTTAACGATTTTTGGGGTCCGTTAAACTACAACTCAACATTTCCCGTTAGTGAGGTAACAGATCCAGACGGTGGGGTTTTTTTTGATAACGGAATTGAAGTTTAGGAGTACGTTTGAAAAAATTGTAAGTTTGGGAGTATTTTTTATATTAAGGTCAAAGTTTGGGGGGCATTTTGAAAATTTCCCCCTTAGATACTCATAAACAGAATTATTGGGCTAATTCTCATCCATATTTCAAGCAGTCCAGTTCAATTCAAAATAACCATGGCTCTCAACTTTGGGGCGTTGGTTGAGATTTACTTAGAAAATCCAAAAAGCCATCATCATTGAAAAGTGACTTAGTATCCATGGCACTATGCTCATCTTGATCCCTTAGAATGTCTCTTGCTAATTCAAATTCTTGGAAAAACAAAAACTATGAGAAAATGCATCCCAAAAATTATCTAATAACAATGACAAAATCACGTATATTAAACACTTGAACAAATTGTGGATGATATGATGCTTGGGAAGACAAAGGGCAGCTTACTAATGTCATGTGTGACAAAGTTGTCCCCATACTTTATTACTTGTGGCCAATAAGGTGCTTGAATATCCTAATCTCAATGGTCCATATTTTATTTCGGCACTTTCACGATCCGAGTTGTTCATTGCCGAGATGAAATCCAAGTCATTGATTACTGAGATCAACGACTCAGATGCCGCGCTACAGGATCTCCGGATCCCTGTTCTGGACCCATATTTTCTATCCAGTACATGATTTCTTTGTCTATTTTGAGGGGTCAATTATTTCCACACTCTAGGTCAAGAGTGTTTCCGATATCAGAGGATTTATCACATTTGCAAGAATTGGGGTAAAAAAAGAAATGCAGTGATCGGGCGACTCATCACAGTGGTTTCTTTAGCATTTTATGTCAACAGTAGGGTAACATGAAAAGTTACCATTATTTTCTAGCTAGACAAATATTGGTAAATTCAAATGAGAAGTTGTCTAAAACCACAAATAATATACTCCATACTCCATTCGTCCCTTTCGTAAGTGTGTTGCTTTGTGGTCTAGTGTGGATCTTAAAACTACTGGTGCCAAAGTAAGGTGGATGGATGTTTGCACTCCAAAGCTTGAGGGTGGCTTGGGTTTTAAGCCTTTGAAAGAATGGAACAAAGCAACAATGCTTAGGCATTTGTGGGCCATTAGTAAGAAAACCGATAGCCTATGGGTCCGTTGGGTTCATATGTATATCATTAAGCATCATAACTTGTGGCATATGGATCTTCCTACTGATTCTTCTTGGACCATTAGGAAATTGTTCAAGCTGCGATCTCTTGCTCAACCTTTGATTAAGCACAAAATTGGGAATGGGAATGACACCTATGTTTGGCTTGATAATTGGCACCCCCTTGGCCCCTTGTACAAGAAGTTTGGTGAAGCAGTGGTATATAACTTGGGGAGGTCTTTGTTTGCTAGGGTTGTTGATATTATTCAGGATGGCAGTTGGCTTTGGCCTAGACCAAGGAACAGAGTTACTTTGCAAATTATTGCAGCTACTCCAACGGAGTTTCTTCCTAACCTTCAATGTGAGGATGAGGTTTTTTGGTCCCCTTCTTCTCCCGGCCTCTATTCTACCAAGTCCGCTTGGAATGCTATTAGAACTGTTGGTCAAAATTCACCTTGGTGCTCTGTTGTGTGGTTTTCACGGTAATGTGAAAACAAATATAATACACTAACGAGTCCGGGGGGGTGGGGTGGGGGGGGTGCATAGGGCGACAATTTAAAAATTAAGATCTATCATAATCACCCAAGCTCCATGAAAATTGCCCCAATTGAATATGCAAAGTATAAAACAATTAAACATAAAGAGACAAGACAAACGATATACATGGAAACTACTTAGGGTCTAAACACCCTAAGCATAAAACCACGGCCTAATCCTACTTATGCATTCCATAAATCAAAAGTTTTACAAGAATTAACAAGACTAGGAATTACCCAACAAGCCCCTTGTGACACCTAGCTCCAATTCTTGATGTAGTACCCTGTACCCCTCTTTGATTCCATGGACTCCACAAGCACAACCGTTTTGATCTCTGAGTCAACTCGGCACCGGTCCAACTGGCTCAAGTAGGAACCAAGACAATCAACCATGAGATGAATGACATGATGATGAATGAAGATTTTTGTGAAAAATAATCAAACTAGATGTAATCCATGGAGTATTAGAAGATTAATCTAGATTGACAAAATAAATGATCAAACACAAGGTTTAAATCATATAATGCATCAAGAACCGATAATAGATTAAAAAAAAAACTTGATTTTTATTGAAGATTCTTAGATGAAAATAATCAATCTAGAGAGTACATGGTGAACAAAAGTATTGTACTAGATTGACAAGAAAGATGATCAAATACTAAGTTTAAATCATGCTTAAAGCATCCAAACACATGAATATATAAAAAGAATGTTTCTTGATGATGCAATGAATATTTTGACAAGAATCAAACTAGTGTATATACATAGATATTAGAATATAGCACTAGAATGAATAAAAGATAATCAAATCAAAGTAGAAATCATCTCTAAAGCATAGAACCTCATGATCAAATGAAAGAGAAGTGTTTCTCTCTCTAAGGTGGGCTAATGCTCTCAAAATCTTACCTAGAAGAGTGAAAAATATGTTTATATAGTGCCAAGGTCGGAGCCCTAAAGAGGGCCAATGAGAAAACGCCACATATTCATGAAAATCGTGTTGCGCTTGTACTGAACTTGCAAAATAGCCAACAAGCTCTATCTAGCGCAGCGGAATATGCAAGACAAAATCGCGTGGCGCTTGATAGCAGTATGAGCGCCACGACAAGAGCTCATCAAGCACTGCGCTCTGAATGTGTTATAAACAAAGAAACCTGAAGTGCTAGATAAGCGCCAGTAGCACTAAACAAGCGCTGCGCTCAGAAACCCTTTTAAAAATGTTTCATGTCTTAACAAAATTTTCTCTTTTAAACCCAAAGACAAAACAAGAAATCCAATGGCATATAAAACAAGATTTTTCCATGAGACCTATAATCAAATTAACTAATATGATGCATGGAAAAACTTGAACATGAAATGCATTATACCTCTTGTTATCGAAATCCAAGCGTTCTTCATGGCAATGGCTTTTCAACAATTCTTGATCCCTCGGGCGGAGCATCTAGACTCAAAACACTAAAAGACCTCCCAAACCCAAATGGAAAAAGAACAAAATACATACTCCAATGGTTTGTCGGAATCCGAAAAATGCCAAACACACTAACATAATGTTCCCAAGTGGGCCTTCATTGTTTGGTTAGCTTGCCATAAGAGGCTAGCTACAAAGGACAGACTTCGGGATTGGGGGATGGATGTGCAGCCTTCTTGTGTTTTGTGCCATCAGCAGTTGGAATCCCATGCTCATCTATTCTTTGATTGTCGCTTCTCCAAGCACATTTGGTCTGATCTTTTGAGGATGAACTTGATTTTTCGGCGCCCTGGGCATCGGGATGCTGAGATTGCTTGGTTTAGTTTACATTGCAAAAGTACAACTCTCAAAGCTTCTCCAGGCAAGTTATCCATAGCAGCTGCTCTCTACCATATCTGGATGGAACGAAATGCCAGGATCTTCACTCAGAAGTCCAGCAACCCTGATGGTGTTATCTCGGTCATTGTAGCAAATGTTAGGGACATGGTTTGTTCGTGGGGCAAGTGGCCCCATTCGAATGAAAACTTTAGTTTTTGTCAGAATTGGAATGTATCTTCTTCCTTGCTTATTAGTAGGAGTAGGATTTAGATTCTGCTTCTAATTGTTCCTTTCTGGTTGTATTTGGTTGTAACTGGTTGTTTCTCCTAAGGTTTGGCCTTGGGATAATCGGTTTCTTGTGGTTGGTTATAAAATGTTAGCTTACCAAAAAAAAAAAATCATCATTATACCTTTCACATCAACTTTTACCGCTACTTTACACTTTTCACATCAACTTTTACCTCCATTTTTTAAAATTTTCCTCCACTTTTGCCCATTAACTCTTTACCCACAACTTTTTCGAAAGGGCAAAATGATAATTGTACAAACTTTACCCATTAATTTTTCAAAACACACACTTATTATGGGACAATCCAAAATGGAAATGTCGACACTAAAAAAGGGATGGAGGGAGTAGCATTTGTAGTGAAAATAGGAAATGTATAAACTACGAAATAATAGTTGAGGGATATGTAACTCTGACAGCATCCTGCTGTGTACATTACTACGATCCTCCACTTGACACCTATCGTAATGATAAACGGCTCGTGAAATTGAAATTTTAGAAACGTGGGACATGAATTAAAAACAACTATGCCTGTACTAGCATTAAGGCCTGATTTTACGAGTGTGTCCACTCATCCATCCGCGCCCATAGTTTGGCTACAACCACTGAGGATTTCCCAATGTTTTTTTTATGTTCTTATTTTATATACTTCATCAGTGCCACAATATTGGTCCTGTTTTGAGATTCCAACTTTGTAAGGAGACAAGCATTAAATGCATGTCTCTTTTGAACATGACCATTAATTTTCACTACTACCCCTTGAACCGCACCTATGAAGTTATTTTAAATTATTTATGAAGGGTAAATTTTTAAAAACCACACACTCTTTTACTTGACTTTTCAAATAGGACTAACATTTTGGGACATCCCAAAATGAAATAGAGGACCAACATTATGGGATGATGAGTTGTCGAGTTGACACCCTTAAAAAAAATTGCTCCAGAAAATTCTTTTTTTTTTTTTTCAGACTCAAGTTTTGGCAAAAGAAATCTCTCAAAATCCTGTTTCCAATTTGGTGAATGGTGCCGCCGGGCATTCGTCCCAGCGGCATGGAAGGGCGGCTTAAAGTATCCAGGTGAGAGGTCTCAAGTTCAATTAGATGGATATGCGTTCGGTTTGCGTTGTAATATAACTACTAAGCACTAACGCTACCTAAGTACCTATGGCCAAAAGAAGAAAAAACAGTTGGTGAGGGCTGGACATTGGACATTTGAAACTGCCAAAGTAAAGCAAAAACAAGAAGAAGAGCAAGTATACCGAACTTTTAAAGGCCCACTTATACGAGTCCAATGGTGAGGAAAGACAATCCAGCTTTAGGTGTATGTATTATAGGCCCGTGATTGAGAAGGGTCCAGAGTTGCCTCAACAACAGACTAGCATATTCACACAAGTTTGGATCACGGCCCAATAGAAGCTATGGAGCCGCAGCCTGAATAAGTTTTATTTTATTTTATTTTTTTATTTTTATTTTTAACACGAGAACAAATTTATTGAATTAATGTTGATTTTAGTAAAACACTCTCAAATCTTAGATAAAGAATCTACTCATAGTTGGATTTAAGCGCTTGTAATTTAATTTTTTTTCTACAAGTGAAGCGCTTGTAGCTTAACTCTATCAGGACGATAATAGTAACTTTTAGAAAGTACATTAAGTTAGATGACAAAGGTAATCCGGTTAGTTTAAAAATCTTTCTAACTTGGTAGCTAGCAACCTCCGGGCCGGTCTGTATGATACAAAATAAGCAAAGATCCAGAGATAAAATAAGCAAATAACCAAAATGGAATTGAAGAACTTGTAAATGAGCAAAGGCTAATTCATGAAATTAAGACTTCCTGTTTACTTTTTTGCCAACTAAAATATGCAACCGGTACAAGTGTTTGCATGTCCTGAAAGTACGTATTTAGCATCTGAGAGATTTCTTATTGATCTTTATGGGTTCCAAAACCAACCTCTTTCCTTTCACCTTGTTTTTGGTTTCTTAAACTACAAAACTTCAAAGATCAAAAGTTCATTGGAGGAGAAATCAAATCTATTAAAAGCATTGATTTGCCTAATTCTTATTCGATAACTCAGGTATCAGGGTCAGCTTACGCACACGTCGATAATCCTGGAGCCACTGTCCACTAGCAGTGGCACAGTGACCCAATTAAAACTGGAGCAAATGCCCTGTTTAAACTGGCTCATTGATACCATCTGATAGGTTTCAACCAGACCTTAAGAATGATCAAATCTCGAACCATCTGCCAGATTCTTGGTGAACACATTGTAAAAGTTGACACAACAAGTGGGTTATACACTAATTTTCAGATTTTATTTTAGTTAAAACCAGTAGTGCCCTCATTATTGGGCTAGCTTTCGTTCAAATTATTGCCCAGACAATGATTTTGGGTCCATGTGTCTACCGTTGATTCCTCATCCGCCCAGCTTAATTTGGAATCCAGATCAGGCGAATGGTTTAAGGCTTTAAGCACATGATTACTACATGAGATCTCCACTATAAAGCAAGTTACTACTTGATAGCAAAAACTAATCCAATGATTCAAGGTTCAGTATTTAAAAGATCAGAAACTCTACCTCTGTTTTCTTGTTCTTTTTTTATCGAGGGTCTCCGAAACATTCTGCCTCAACTAATCCCTCGGGTACATGCAGTCCCCTCGTCCCACATGTACCAGATAATTACCCGACCTAAGTCCTGGAGTAACCTCGAGGGGAAATGAGTTATGAAATTTCACCATAGGTCCACCCCTTGGGATTCGACCCTTAGATAAATAATCGTAGCTACTTTGCTAGAACAATTGATCATTTGGTAGCGAGAGTAAATTAGTAATTAATTCGTAAAAAATACAGTTGATCGGATATTATTTTTTCCTAACCTAACATCCAAACCACCTTGTGTGTACCTTAACTAAATCTTTCAAGGCCCTGAAGTAAACGACCAGACAAATCTTCGATTAGTCCCAAGGTCTAGAATGTTTGGCGTCTGTTGGTTTCAAACATATAATCTCATGAAGGTCAAATATTTATTATTTTCTCATTCCCAATTCGCCAAGCCCCTTGAGGTTAATCAGATACCAATTAATAGGTCTTATCGCTGTCTTATAGTCTATTCTGACTATGATATGAAAAAAAATGACATCTAGTTCGTTATCTTCAACTTTTTTTTTGTATGGACGACAAACTTGATCCCAACAAATTGAATGATTATGACAAATTATGTACTGTATGTCATGAGCACGGAGTTGTTTTGGTTGCTCCTATAATATTGTCATATGGCGTTCCCTTTCGTCACTGCATACTCATGAGAGATCTCTCAAATGATAAAATCAACATACAAAAGAAAAACATATTGATTTTGCAATGTTAAAATCATATTGAATATTTTATCTGATTTTATCATTTGGAAAACTCCCCAATAGAAAAACATGCGGTGAAGAAAAATGGTGGGTCACCGTGTGGTTGTGCCCCGACACTATCTACTATCTAGTAGTTACGTGACCTTTAGCACAACATTCACCTGATCCGGACCCATATTTTCTATGCAATACATGATTTCTTTGTTTATTTTGAGGGTCGATAATTTCCACATTTTAGGTGAAGATTGTTACCGATATCAGAGGATATTTCTCACACAAGAATTGGGGACAAAAAAAAAAATGCAGTGATTGGGCAACTCATCACACTGGTTTCTTTAGAACTTTATGTCAACGTTAGGGCTACCATTATTTTCTAGCTAGACAAGTATTGGTAAATTCAAACTAGAAGAGGTTTCAAACCACAAATAATATAGCATTGTTGGTGAAAATAGGAAATGTATAAACTACGAAATAATAGTTCTGGCCCTTCTGGGAACTGGGGTATGTAACCCCAACAACATCTTCGTGGAATTGGAATTTTAGAAACGTAGGACATGAATTAAAAACAACTACGCGTATGCTAGTGTAAAGACCCGTAAAATGTGATTATTTTTCATAAATAATGTTGGGGAAATGTGAAGAAGTGTGAGAAATGTGAAAATTGATTAAGTGTTGAGAGAAGATATTTGCTATATGGTGTGAGGACTTGTTTGGTTTACACAAGTCAATTATGGGTTTGTAGTGTAATTATTTTGAAATGTGTGATGTGTGTGTATAAGAGAGTGTGTGGTGGAGGAGGAGTAAGAAAAAAAATCAGTCCCCTTTCTTCCCCAAGTTGGCCGGCCACCCCTCTCTCTCTACAAAGCTCCATGGCTACCTCCTCCAACCACCAAATCTCACCTTCTCCACCAAATTCCTTCACAAACCCTTCACCAAATCTCGTACTCTACGCGCTAGGAAGCTCATTTCACACCGGGGTTTGAAGTTATTGCTTGGATCTTGAAGAGGAAGGTTAGGGTTTTGCATTTTCTCCTTGGAAGCTCAATCTCACATGAGGTAGGGGAACCTCCTTCAATTCTTCATGTAAATATGATGTTTGTATGAGTACATGCCTTGTTCTTGATCAAATCTCTTTTGTTCTTGTTTTATCCCTTTGTGATGGTAAAGCTAGTCATTTTAATGTGATATATCCTTGTTACAAGCTTTCCTTGTAGTGATTCCGTAGTTAATTTGTTTGTTGATTTGAGTTGGGTTGAAATCCCCCACCTTTGGGTGAAAATCTATTGAATATGTTAATATTCACGCTTTTCGGGCAATGCCTGTGCAAAATTTGGAAAGATATAAAACTACAATGTTGTAGCTCTTCAAATTACCTACGTTTTGATATATAACTCGTCCAAAACAGAGTTCGATATGAAAAGTTATGGCAAAAATACTTGGACAGCTTAAACCGTCAAAACTGCCCAGGACCACTTTGGATCGATCCAAACTATTTTAGTGGCATTCCAGTTGATTTTAGTGTAGTTTTGCTCCTTTTGATCCCTTTGGGCCCGTTTTGTGCGACGTATGTATTATAACCATTCTAATTGACTTGAAACACCTTGAGATACGTGTCATGAGTATAATATAGCGTATCCGATGTTACCTCAAGTTTCCCTCGGGGTTCTTGATATATGTTTTACTTCCAATGACACTATTTTGACGATAACCGAACGAATTAGGGCTTTTGAGCGTTGAATTGAGTTGAGGTGATACATGGATACCTAAATGAGATTGATGAGTTAAATAAATGGCACGGAGCCCGAAAGGGTATGTCCGGATGTCACGGAGCCCGAAAGGGTATGTCCGGTTGGCAGGGAGTCCGAAAGGGTATGTCCGGTTGGCACGGAGCCCGAAAGGGTATGTCCGGATGGCATGGGGCCCGAAAGGGTAGGCCCGTAGTGACACGAGGCCTTCATGGTATGCTCGGAGTATAATGAAAGAAACAAATGGATAATAAGCATGGCACAAATGTTTTAGGACACATGTGACGTGTCTGATATGAATCGGTTACAATGAGGCGGTATTTGGTCCATACTGGTGACTATCAATCTTTGTGACGTTATAGCCTTTCTCATGATTCTATTAGTTTTGTTAAATGATTTCCTTCCTTATTAATCTAAATTGGCGATTCTTGGGTTTTATATTATTCTTAGTGATTATCTAGAAACCTCTTGTCTTATTGTATTGGGTTAGTCTTTTCGCTTGCACGTCATGAGCATCTCATTTCCATTTAGAATCGATAGATGTTTTCCTACTGGGCTAGTGAGCTCACCCTTATAAATTTCAGGTATTGATCATGGAGGAGCTTGATATGGACGTGTGTGAAGTGCATGCATGACTTTAAAGACTCAATGAGGAGTTGCATCATTATTTCCTTTGTTAACTTATCATTTTTATATGAGAAGATCTTGTAAATGCCTTTGGGCTTAAATCTTGATTTTTAATATCTAAACACATTAAGACCTATGTATCATCATTTGGGTAATACGGTAGACATTTGACTATCATGTAATTGAAATTGGAGTTGTATCTAACTCTGACCGTGGAAGTTGTTGATTTCCACGTGGATTATTTTATATAAATGTTTATGAAAATCAGGGCGTGACAGCTAGCATTGCGGCCTGATGTGTCCGCACATCCATCAGCGCCTAATGTTCGGCTGCAATCACTAAGAATTTCCCAATGTTTCTGCAGAATCCCGTGATCCATTGCCCTACACATAATATAGCATACACACTTGCATATATTAGGGAGCCTCCATATATACTTCACGGTGCAGTTTATGTGGACTAGATAACGGAGGGGATTAGTCAATATGCATATAAGTTTAGCTTGGATTTCCTTCTCCATCGACCTGAAATAAAAAAATAAGTACATGGAACGCGATAGTAAAGGGTACGTAGCGAAATGTTTCAGCATTAACCAATACACCAACCATCCTGTGCATCAACATTTGTATAATTTGATGGATCAGACAAAAGGCTAATCCCTTTTCAAAGGTGATTTTACAAATTCTCTCATGGTAATTCTAGTCTAATCCAGCTTGAAATAGTTCTACAACAGAATCAACAGATTTAGGTGCAAAAAAAGATTTGCAATGTTGGGAATTGTCGCCAGAAAGCAAGAAAGTGATGGCCACACACACAAACAAGGTGGCCAAAATGGAGAAGAAGTGCATGAAAAACCCTAGCTTGGCTAGATTTTCAGATTTACTTCAATCTAATCTCTTTTAAAAATCGACCCACCAATCAAAAACTTTAACCAATCATTGAAACGAAATCAAACAATCGAAGAACACTGATTTACGTGGAAAACCCTAAATGGGAAAAAACCACGGGAAGGAATCATGCACTAGAAACATTGTGTGATTACAAATAGACTTACTCGATGACCGTGTATCCTCACCACGAATCCTAAGCCCTACTTGCCGAATCCACGTACATCACACCCTTGCATGATCTCCAAGTCTTGAATCCTCAAGCCTTCTAAATGTATTGCCTTTCGAACTTCACGAAAGGGCTTCGATAGAGAAGCGTTGATTTAAAGATGAACAAAGAAACCCTTTGAAGATGATCTTGAACTCACGGCATTCGATAGCCTTCACGAATCTTCAAAGTTCATGAACCCTAGCACTCTATAATGGTATTTTAGAGAGAGAGGCGCATAGGGTCGAAACATGGCTGCTGTGGTTATCACAAATGACCTAATCGCTCAGATTTTATAGTTGCTGAAACGGGTCTTTTTGCCGGCAGTTTTGCTCGAGCCAAATATCCAGCAAAAGCAAACAGATTGTTTTGCTATCAGAAAACCTTGAAATGTTCGAGCCAAACTTGTAGTATCCTATTTTTTCCTTCAAGATGATCGATCCTTCTTGACTAAAAGCTACCGCACTCAAAAATAAAAAATATATATTGGGACGATTCCATTCCACACCTAAACAGACACTCTAAAAAGAAATATCAAAAATTACTGTGCCATTAAAATAAGATACATACAAATGCATATTTTTTAGGCATGGACATGCCAAACCAAAGGAAGCTCGGCCTATTAGGCTTACAATCTCCCCCTTTGGCACTTCCATGACAAAACATACTAAACACTAAAAACATCGTATCCCTTAAACGAGTGTGAATCGGAAACCTGCAAGCTGCACCACAGACACAAACACCTCACACAAACTATTAGTGTTAAGCTTCTCCCCCTTTTTGTCACGGAAGGACAAAAGGAATAATAACAGCCAAGAATATTAAGGGATAATAATGATTAATTAAGAAAAGCATGAACAACCATGAAACATGGGAACCAACCGGAGTCAGTAGATGACAGAGCACCACAATAAACGACAGCAAGAGCCATAAACTAGCCATACTAACGTGCTGAATTAGATGCTATGATTAAGAATGATAGTAGAATAATTTAGTGTCAAAAGAGATATTATGAAATTTTGAAAGAACTAAGGCCAACACAAACCTCAAACAAACATTCGTAAAGATAGAATGAATAACTTTGGAAAGACCAAAAATGATTTCGAGAAAAAATATATTGATTATTCAATATAAAAAAGTAATTGACTAAGCCCCTTTTTTTTAATATTATTACTTTTTAAAACAAAATAACCAAGAATATTGTGACTCCTTAATGCAAATCGTCCATCCAATAAATTTTTTAATAACATGCACAAGTGAAGCAGGCTAATGGTTATGGGATTCAATGAGCACACACAAAGTATAATGCACTGACACATCTTAAATTCAATAACGAGAATATATTCAGACATCAGATGTATCACGAGTCAAGTACCGATGACAAAAGTGAGTGTGTGCGTCACGTCAGATTATAGTGAGATCAACTCAACACAAAACTTAGTGCTTTGCACCCAACTTTGGTTATTTAGTAGGCTTGCCCGAAGCGTAGGGCTAAGTCGGTGGTAGCATAGAAACCGGAAGTACCGGGTAGAATCCACATGGACCAAATGTACCGAGCGTGAAATTTGTCTTGCGCGTGAGGGTTTTTAGCCTTAAAGCGGCAAACTTGAGTTTGTGATTTTTTTAGTGATTTAAGAACTACAGATTGCCAAATTAAAATTAAAATTAAAATTAAAACTATGAATTTCCTTGAATTTAATAAAGAGGCTCGGGCCAAGGTTCATACCACTTATAGCCTACGTAGATCCCTGATTCTCACAATTTAACGCGATCGAGCCACACAGTAATTGTGCGCTCTCTCGGAAGATGATTCATTGAAATTTACTTTTTACTCCTTCCGGTGTTTGGTTTAATCAAGGCTCGATCGGAAATTTGTTAAACCCTCAAAATGACATCGATTTAAGTATTATGCGTGCCAGTTTTATTGTCGACGCAAAATAAAAAACTTAACAATCTTGAGTTTTAAATCGATGGTTACGAACCTGGATTAAACGCAAACAAACTTTGTTAGCACGGGTGTGAGAATCATGAAACCACTTAGGCCTTAGAGTGATAATCACCCTAGGCCGAGTCTACGACTACTCCTCCATTGACGAAGGACTCGCCAAGGAAAAGCTAAATATTATGCTAGACATAACGGCTTTTTAGTGTGATTAAAAAGAAGATTGGCCTTAAGAGTGTACCGAGGAGATGTATACAAGAGGGTAGGCCAAAGGTGTCCTCCTTTCAATCTCAAAGGATCCACAACTAAGACTAATCTTAGATTCGGGTTTGGTGTGAGAAACAGCTGAATAGTTTGCGAACTCTCACAACCAGACCTCAATCTGTTGATTAAGCGAATTTTAACTAAGAATTGAAATAGACTAGAAATATTAAAGCTGAAATTAAAAGAAGAATTACAATACAGAAACTTGAATTGAATTAAAATAGAACAGGAAAGAGCTCTCGGCTCTTTGGCTTGAAAAGACAGAAAGGAAACAAAAGGGAAGAAATCAGACAGAGAGAGAATGAAACTATTGCCCAAAAGAAATTTACTCGCTCCCCTCCGAATGCAGCAAAGATGCTCTTTTATAAACAAGGAGGGCTGAAAATTTATCCAGTGTTACGCGCACATGGGAGACTAAGAAAAGGAACCAACGGCTGAGATTGACGCAGGGGCTGATCGGGTGCACAGGAAAATAACACGTGGCATGCTGGTGCTGAACCCACTACTGAATTCCTGCACATGGATATGTCTTTGGAATAATTAATTCCCCACCGGATTTCTTTGAAAAAGAAAACAATGAAATTGCTCCACTGGGAGCCATTTGAATATTGATCCGGTTTGCGATGCTCTCGACTAATTTTCAAAACGAAGTCCGATCGGGGCGCCGGAACAGTCAAATTTCTTATTTTAATACAGGGAATAAAGCGGTATAGCTCATGTAATTTTATTGACGTGGCATGCGCTCCGTAGGACATAATCTGGTATCAACAGCGCTCCGTAATTAATTTCCATTTCTAGATTCCCAGCCGACACTTCCAATTCCTGCCAACTTTCCACTTTTGCTTTATGTGGGAATGGCTTGGAAAATGATCCAACGTGACATGCTCATGCATGTTTCCCGTAGTAAATGCATCATATTTACACTGTTTTATCCTGAAACACTTAAAACAAACCTTATGCACAATATGTTATAAAAATCAATAATAAAAATAATAATTAGATCAAATTCGAGAATTTAAGCCCACAAATATTGCATATTTGTGTGCTTATCACTTAGTTTCTCATGTAGGCTCCGAGTGTCAAGATAAACTCCCCTCAAGAAGTCAAACCAAGCCATTTTATTGGATAGTCAATGAGCCAAGACTCCCCCTCAACAAATGCTTATTGAATTTTCATCAGCCTCCCATGCATCAGATGACACATATTGTATTCATTGACATAGTCAAATTCTCATATAGCGGTTGTGCAATGCCGTGGTCTCTTAAGCTTTCTTATTGACCCTTGTAGCAAGCTTTAGGCCAGTGACACTCAAGCCAAATAGCCATAGGGCACTAGGTGTAGAGAAGACCCCAACGGGCTTAATTACTTGAGTCAAAAAGGCTACGAACCCAAGCTAACCAAGTTAAAGAGAAGGAACCGAATCACATCATACATTTCGACTAAACACCGACGACAATATCTTTTTTTTTATATTAAATAAGTTGTCATGACAATATCATAAATGCATAGCGGTCAATCTCAATGGAGTTACACAGGACACATGCCAGCTACATGAGAAATGGCAGTCAAGTGCTAAGGAGCTGGATATGGCTGACGTGATTGAAGTGTAAATCATAGAACATGACCCACAATACATTTGATTTCTAGAATATCATCCAAGCTATATTGAAAAAAAAAAATGCAAAGGCATAGACAATATAGAAATGCTCATACAAACCAATAACATTCAACTAGTCCACTGTGATGTCCAATGGGCAACGAAAATATTATTTTCATTATTATTATGATAAATAAAAAACAACTGCAAAGGAAAGCAACATTGGGAACATATAATCAAATAAATAAAATCTTTTTGATTTTTTTTGTAAATGAAGAATGTTAACAAACTAAGCAATAACAATATAAAGACCAACACAAACCATAACTCTAGGTAAACCAAATGCAATGAAAACCAACCTAGACTATGGGTATGAGACCGAGCCTTAAAAGGCAAAGTGAACGCCTCTGAATGATCCATTGTCATCTAGAGGGATGGAATAGAATCTACACGAGGTCTCAAATCTGACTTCCTCACCCAAACAGGTCTAGTCGTGATAATAACACTTTTTGCTTGAGTTTTCATAGTGGGGTTTGTCATGATTTACATAGCCATGCATATGCTAACTACGATTTTCTCCATTCTTATGAGTCTTAGTTTTGTTGTGATGACTGTGGTGATGTGTAGGATATCCATGTAGTTGAAAACAGTTAGGACGAATATGACCTTTAACACCACAATAATGACAAACAAGAATGAATTTACCAGCAATAGGTCTTTGAATGTGTCCAGGCATTTTAACAAACACTTGAGGCTTAGCATTATTGAGACTAGGTTTAGCTTTTACCTCGTCGCATTGGGTCCGGACTATTTTGGCACTTACCGAAACTTTTATATTCTTTTCATGAACCATATTTTCTCTTTTTTCTTGACTCAATGAGTAGGCATGATATCCAAGCCCTGTTTCGATCACCAGATGGTCTTTGAATAGCAAGAATTTCATCTAAAACTTCAGATCCTGCATTGAAACGCTTGAAAACACCATTAGCATTACTCAATTCAATAGATAAATCATGCAGTTTACCTTTGTTGGTTGTGTTAAGATCTTCTACTTCTTTCACTTTCTCACAGAGTAGCACTACTTCCCTTTTCAGTTGATCTCTCTCTCTTGAGTCATGCACTCTAGGGATTCTGACAACTCCCTTGCTGGGAAAAATGCCCTTTCTAGATCATGACTAACTGCCTCATTTTTACTAGCAAGCTTAATATTTTGCTTCGTCATTTTTGAGCTCTCATTGTAGAGCTTATCGTAAGCCTCTTTTAGTTCATCAAAGTCCACAATCTTTTCTTCAACATCACTATCGACTATTCCCTCGCAACTTAATTTTCCATTTGTCTTCTCACTAGCCTGACGTTTGGCCGCGAAAGCTAAGAAATTCTTCCCATTATTATCTTCACTTTTGTCACTATCCGACTTTCCACTATCTGAATCATCATCACATGTCTTCACATTGTAAACTTTTTGTTTTATTCTTTTATTAGCACAATCTTGAGCTAGATGCCTGTAACCATGACACTCGTAGCACTTAGGCCCAGAGGGTGGTCCTTTTACTCCTTTTCGCTCCTTACTATTAGAAAATTCTATTTTTCCTTTACTCTTCTTACGATTGTTTTCATTTTCATGATTCTTTGTCTTAAAGAAACGTTTGAAATTTTTCATAAATAAATCCGAAGCCTCCATATCGTAATTATCATCACTGTCAGAATCATTAGACTCATTTTGTTTACTAGAAAATGCAATAGAATTTTCAAAAAAAATTTGTGGAAGTTTTAGTAGAGATAATATCCTGATCAAAATGAGTCAATTCATAGTTTTGAAATTGTCCTACTATTTCCTCAACAGACATCTCAGGTAATTTTCTTTTACTCTCTAAGATAACTACCTTAGTTTTAAAACCAGGGCCGCCCAAAAGGCTTGGGCCTAGGGCACTCCAAACATGGCTAAATTTTGGGGCACTCCAATGTTTTTCATAAATGGGCCATACTATAACTCTTTTTTGACCCAAAACAAAAAAAAAGACCTAATACAAGTAACAAAGGCCTAAACATTGTGGCCCAATCTAAAAAAAAAAAGGCCCAATATTATTAAGAAAAGGCCCAAACGGTTAAACCCATCCAAAAAAAAAAGAAAAGAAATATCACATACAGTATTCTATTTTGACAGAGTTAATAGAGACAAAAACGACAGATCTTTATAGAGACAGAAATAGCGACTGTAGACAATAGAGAGAGAACAGAGAAGACGAACAAGAAGCGTACAGTGAAGCCATAGCCATCCCATCCGTGATCCGTTCGCCGTCCGTCCGAAATCGCCGTCCGTCCGTAGTTGACTTTGCGGCTTAACATTAAGGTAACTTATTAATCCATCGAACCAATATTGAAATAGAATAAGATGATGCTTCCAAATTTTGAACCGTCAACAATCAGATCAGAAAATCATAAAATAGAAAAAAGAAGAAGAAAGAATAGATGCACAGTATTACCTTCCTCTTTACAATGTCAACTTTCAAGCAAGTTTACAGTGCCAGCCGTGAGAGACTTTGACAAAATCACAAGTTTTGAGTGTTTATTTTTATGGATCAATTACTAAGTACAAATTACTACTAAATGATAAAGAATCAAAGATTCAAGGACTCGTGTGGTGGTTCTGTCGGCCACTCGGCCTTTATACTATTATTTATTATATAGGGTGAGTTTCCGAGTAGATTTTATGAGATTTTATCTAAAAACTTCCTCACTTGATAAAAGCTTAGCAATAGATTTTATCACTTTTTGACAAAAATCAACTAAAATCAAGTGTAGATTTTATCAAGTGAGACAAACATGTGATTTTATCTCACTTTGATAAAACTCCCTAAAATCAAAAATCTCATTTTATCTCATAAAATCTACTCGGAAACTCACCCATAGAATGAATCGACTGATATTCCTAATTCCTAGTCATGTGGTGAATGGTGATCATATTAAATTAGTTAGGATTTTTAGGGTTTGTTAAAGATTAGTTAATCTTGAATCTTGATTATGTAAATGATTAATTTATTTAGCTTTATGCCTTTATCAACTGATTCAAACCTCCTATTTGCGGTTACCGTTGTACAGGCAATATTTGGGCTTTTTGGAGATAATTGTTGATTCGTTAGTTGCTCTTGCTCGCCATTGAGGTAGAATTCATACTCCCTTTTTTAAATAGTTGTTCAAGGTGCAAGAGGGACACCCCTGCATCATCCCCTTGGGATAAGTGAATTATATTTGTTGTGGAGTTTACGAAGGGTAAAAGTGTGATGCAGGGGCTCCCCCACCCCCCACCCCCTTTGATTTTTTTGTATTCAGTGACAAGGGTGAAAGTGTGATGCAAGGGCTCCCCCCGATAAGGGTGCAAGAGGGACACCCCTGCATTATCCCCTCGTGTTGATTATTCGATTACTTGTTAGTGCATCATGAATAATAATGTTATAATGCTGTTTTTTGTTAATTCTTCTTTAGGTGCATTATGTTTCCTAAACGTCAATTATCTGGTCATCAGAAAAGACAAAAGAAGCAAAAGACAGAAGCATTAATAAATTCTCAAAAAGGGGCTATTAATAAGTTCTTTTCAAGTATTA
>JAXBDA010003683.1:0-33147 GCA_036023075.1 Gaultheria prostrata | reverse complement strand
TGGTTTGATTTTTTATTTTTTTGATCAAGCCTTCTATTAATTTGATGATTTCTGTTTTCTGGGTTTCCCTCTATTACTATCATGATTTTTTTTTTCGGGATTCAGAGCTTGATTTGGGAGAAAAAAATGGGAATTTTTTGGATTGGGAAGAGAAAAGTATTGCAAAGAGGAGAAGAGGTAACGTAAACAAGGGGTAGGATGGGAAGCAGAAATTGTGGGAAAAGGAGAATGAGAATGAGAAGTGGAAAAGGAGGTCTGAAGCTGTTTTTGGCTTTTGGCTTGGAACATCAGAAATGGAGAATGTATTCTCAGAGAATAGGTTTTCAGAAGAATCGCCCAAACAAGCAAAATGAAAAAATGGGAATGTGAAAATGCAAAAAGAAGTCGCCCAAACAGGCTCTTAATGTGTTTGGGCACTGCATAATAGCACCCATGCTCTTAGATCAAATTCAAAAAGGGCTTATCTACCAATTTGGTCCTTATAAAATGGTCCCTGTTTCACTTTCGTCCTTGTAAATTTTTTTGTTTCAATTGTATCCTTATAATTTATGATGCAATGTTACCCTTCCGTCAATAAATGGACGGAAATGTATTATGTGGCAAATGAAAAGTTGATGTGGAACATTTTTTTACCAGTGGAACCACCTCACTCTGCCAACTCACTAAGTTCAATCAACACCTCCACACACTATATCTCTCCAACAACTTCTTGAACGGAACTCTACCGAATTCTCTCTTCAACTCTTCCGAGCTCTAAGTCCTTTCTCTCTCCAACAACAAGATCTATGGCCAACTTCCGAATCTCGGGCTGTCTAGCCTTCTGCTTCTCAATCTCTTCGATAACGCCTTGGCCAGAAAAATCCAAGAAAATTTCTCCTATTTCGTGAACCTAACCGTTATTTTGCCAAGTGACTCACTACAACAAATTTCACTATTTTATATAGCTCAGTCAACAGGTCCTATAAAGCATGGGTATTTCTAAAATCCCAAAGTACCCGTACCGTACTCGTACCGGGTACTGGTACTTCATGGGTACTTCAAAATACATACCGGGAACTCCAAAAATGTACCGGGTACTATTGAGTTTATGGGTTCTTCGTTGGGTACTTTTCTGGGTGCTTTTGGGCATATTCATAAAGTTTTCAAAAAAACTTTAGGGGTTCTGCATGGAAAAAAAGTTCAAACAGCTGCCTTAATATGCAAGAACTCAATGCGATAAAGTTATAATAAGCTCGAGACCACGACTCAAATCTATAACTTGATTTTGGAAAAACAAGAGCAGGGTTGGCTAATCTTTTCTGTCGATGTTCCTCTAGCGACTACGACACCGCTCTCTCATTATTTCTGTTGCCCCTTCTCTTTTGATATTATGTCAAAATCTATTCCTTTTTTCAATTTTTTAGATGGGCCTGGAAATATCTTTTGCTCTCCATCTTGAAACCTATGATAGTTGCATGCACAAAAATTAGGTTACTACACTTTATTTCATAGGAAGATGAGCCATCAACCAGTATGGGTTCAAGTTCAAGTGCAGTTAGCTTTTGTTATCTTGCTTCTATCTATAAAAATATTACACTTGTTATATCTAATTAATCATGCCAAAATTGTAAAAAGATATACATAAAAAATCGTCGTACCTATACCCTACTTTTTTGGGTTGTTGCAGTATCCCGTACGAGTACTCGCACCCCGTACGAGTACCCATGCTTCCTAGGTCAAGTCATACTAGTTTATATTTGATAAATAAAAAAAATTCAATACTTATTTTTTATATGAAAAACATGTTTGTGATTAACAACTTCTTTTATAACAACTTAGACAACCTTGACAAATTCATAGGGGATCAATCCTACCATCAACTTGTAAGAACACATAAAAAATTATGAACCTCAGACGCAAGAGGGAGTAGTACGTATAGACGTATGGTTGAATTACCCGTCCAGTCCTGGGTTTATGTAAACAGCAAAAGTTAAAGTGACAGTCCACAATTAGATCGAATGTGGTCTTTTAATGCAAATACAACTCATAATCAAGTTTGCACACAAAACTTAGGCCACATAATCCTCTACTAGGTAGGATTTTTCATTCTCAAGAATTTGATTAGTTTGTTATATTTTCAAAAGACGCTCTCACCTTCACTTCTACGTTCCCACACGTATAATCCTCTACTCGGTTGGATTTTTTGTTCTCAAGAATTTCAATGATTGATTATATTTTCAAAAGACGTTCTCACCTTCACTTCTACGTGTTTCCACACGCACATGATGTGACCTAGGAGGAAACTCACATTGATTATGAAACTAGAGAAATGCATCACGCAATTTCTGATTTTGAAAGCTTTCGGCATGTTCAAATTATTTATGAGATAGCTAGGTGGCCTTATCCTGATTGCCGATGTGACCCAGGAGCTGCACCAGAATAGTAGTAGCTAGACGATAAATAAGGGTCTTCCAAAACATTATTAATTTCGAAAGGTGATTCTGATTCAGAATTATATCCTAAGAAAGGTGGCTATTGGGCTGGGCTAACAGTAAGGCAAAAAAATAAAAATAAAAATACACACACACACAAACTCTAGTGTATTTTTTTTCACTTTTCATTAGCATTTAGAGTTCGTAAAAAAAACAAAAACAAAAACAAAAATCATGTTCATTATGTATTTGCCAACTGAGTTTATAGTTCTTGTACAAATTTATATTTCAAGAATTAACCTTTTTTAGCAGTTTGAAAGTTGTTTGAATTCAAAAATTAAAAAATAAAAACAAAACACACACGCAAACACACAAAAGCTATGTCACCGGGGCAATTGGCCCAACGATTGTATAGTTGTTTTCATGTACAGTAAGGTTGTGAATTCGGGGCAAACAAACAAAAGCTATGTCCCTTTGAGGGTTTTGTTTTCTGGACTAGTGGTCAGTGCATTCTCCCCCATCCATATGGATAACCCTGAAGTACGTTGTGGTTTGTTTGTTCCTTACATGGATTGATCCCTACTTTCTATGGGCTCTGGATTGGCGTTTGTAGCCCTTTTGGACATCTTTGAGTAATAGAAAAAAAAAATTAAGATTGTGAATTCAAGTCATATAAAGAAGATTTTGATACTTTCATGGATGGGATTGTGTTGGTGTTAGGGTAATGTAACTTCTTCTAAAATATGACCCCAAAAAAAAAGCTTGTGAAGCTCAAAATCTTAAATCACTCCCTAAAATTTATCAACTGATCTTCTAAAACCACACACACTTACAAGAATACTTTTGCACACACCCAATTGAATGTATGTGCAAAAATGTTCTTAAAAGTGTGAAGGTTGTAGACTTTTAAAAACACTATTGTTAAGTACTTAGTATTGATCAAGATTGGATTCTTAACAAGAAAAAATAATAAGAAGAAAGAACATAGCGATAAGAAATTGCCTTGACACAGGGTTACTTGGATCTCGGACCGCTGCGGTACGAGTGGGATTGCAGTATACTGTACCCTTCGGAATGCAATACAGTGCGGTAGGCTTCCTCAGTATACTTAATTACTTATTATCCGTGTCCCATTTCTAACGCCGGAATCTCTCTGTTCCCATTTGGAAATTGATATCCACGTAAGGGCGTAGTCAGAAAATTGTACTAGCGAGGGCACAATCCAAAAACACGATATGGAATTTGTAACCCTGATCTGACAACATTATTTAATCAAGTTCAGATGGTACATTCCACCAGCTGTATGATGAGGTGGTCATTCTCGTACCAATTGGTTCCGTTTTTGCCATCACCACCACTTGATTGATTGGGAAATGGAAAATCGAATTGGCCACAGAATCAGAAAGGCACATATATATTCGTCACATGGTACTCTGATAGTATCCTCAACTTATCACGTTGGTTGTCTAATACGTGCAGGCATGTTGGACAGGCACATGCCTGTCAGAATTTGTATTCATAAAAGGAACATGTTATAAAAAACAAACCAAAACAACTATGGGTGCCACACTAATGATCATTTGGCATACATGTACATCAGATTTCTGCGACTTATTTTGGGGTGTCGCATTGATGATCAGAACAGTTCAATTTATTCTCAATATTATTGTCAGGGTCCATATAACTCCAGCTGATCATTCGGATGTGCCGCAAATAATGGCTGGGGCCGATTGTGCGGCCAATAATATGGGGATGTTGCGTTAGGGGCATGCATTTTTTGTCGGCAGCGGTGGTGGAGGGAAGGTTTCGTCTGTACTGGGGTTTGTTATCAGGATGTATGTGACATAAACTATGACGGGAAGGGTATAATTGTCATTTCGGATCCGCTAATTAACAAACATAGCAACTCCCACTTTTATAATTGGTGGTAGATAAGGATGGTATAAGAAAAAATTATCCGTGCTTATTTGGATCTTGGTTTTGGGAGAATCAATTGGCCCGGATTGCTTATTCGGGTGGGAGAAGTAAAACCCTTGAGAACGGAAAATGCACCAATCAAAATTTTTATTTTCGTAAACTTTTCATCATTTAAACTAGATCATTTAACCCAAATGAATCATTTGTTAAAAAAATCCTAGTCCTTTGACTCCTTTCTAGCTTTTGTTTACGAGATCAATCCAAAAGCCCTATAAGCCTAATGGGGCTTTGAGGTACAAGTAAAAATGGAGAGTCTATAAGTCTTAATTAACCCTAGGAAGAAATATGAAGCGCCATCCAATCCCTTAGTATCGAGTTCTGTTCCGTTTTGCATCTTTGTGAATCCGTCCCAAGTCCACAACCGATAATCACCCGTTCATTTTGTAGAATTTGTCAAATAAATGAACCACGAATGATTACGATCTTTAATCATACATCAAAAGCTCTATAAACAACACAAAAGTTTCAAACAGATCTTGTCCGTCGATCTTTTATTGTATATAAGTCCGTTTTATTAGCGCAGCTATCGATATTCTATCAAGCTAATTTTTAAATTTCGCGAGCTCTATATAATTCTCCTAGGGGAAGGTCTTTAAAATGCAGATACAAACCTTTAATCAATTTTGCACACAAAACTTAGGTCTCATAATCCTCTATTAGGTAGGATTTTTTTGTCCTCGCTTATCGTTTTCGTTCTCAAGAATTTCATGTATTGGTTTGTAATATTTTCAAAAGACGTTTTCACATTCACTTCTACGTTCCCACACACGCATCATGTAACATAGGAGGAAACTCACATTGATTATGAAACTGGAGAAATACATCACGCAATTTTCTGATTTTGAAAGCCTCCTTAATTTGGCATGTAAATGTTCAAATTGATTTCTTCAACTTCGTACTTATTTATGAGATAGCCAGGTGGCCATATGCTGATTGCCGATGTGACCCAGGAGCGGCACCAGAATAGTACGTAGTAGCTAGAGGTTAAATTAGGGTTTTCCAAAAATTTATTAATTTCGAAACGTGATTCTGATTCAGAATTATATTCCAAGAACTACTAGCTAAGCAGTCTAAAAGTTTTGTTTTTTGCAAAAAAATAGATACTTCTTTTTTCTTTATGGGTACTAAAACATACACTCGTTCGGAACTTGTGAAAAGAAGTGGAAAGGAAAAGAAAATTCAAAAAAAATCACTGACACAGGGTTACTGGGTTCTCGAACCACTATGGTACGAATGGGATCGGGCTATGCTATACCCTTCGGAATGCAATACAGTGGGGTAGGCTTCCTCAGTTCATTTGTAAGGAAAGAAATTAGTAGATCATTTCAAAAGAGGAACAGTTTTTCGGTTTTTCAAGGGAGCGATACAGATATTGACCGAAACAGGCCAATATCGACTGATATTTGGTCGTATCACCGATACCGCTACGTATCACGATACCAAAATTTAAAACCTTGTTGCTTGTGTATGTAACAGTATACTCATCATCTGTGTGCCATTTCTAATGCCGGAATCTCTCTATTCTCATTTGGAAATCGTTATCCACGAATCCGATCGTTCGATTTGGATTGCGATTATGTAATGGTAACCCTGACCCGACAACATTATTAATAAAGGACAGATGGTACAGTCGACTAGCTGTATGATGAGGTTGTCATTCTCGTACCAAATTACCAATTGGTCCAGCGCGTCTTCGCCATTATTACAACCACTTGATAGGGAAATGGAAACAATAATGATAGAGCCACACACTTTCAACCACACACAACCACACACCCTCTCACATGTGGTGGGACCCACTGTGGGTCCCACATGTGGTGGGTCCCACCACATGTGAGAGGGTGTGTGGTTATGTGTGGTTGAAAGTGTGTGGCTCTATCATTTCCCGAATGGAAAATCGAATTGGCCACAGAAAGGAGCATATAATTCATCACATTGTACTCTTGATAGCATCCTCAGCTTATCGCCTTGGATGCTTAAGTCAGTCCCAACTAGTCGTTGTCTAATACGTGCATGCATGTTGGACAGGCACATGCCTGTCAGAATTTGTATTCATAAAAGGAACATGTTAAAAAAAAAAAACCAAGATGCCACACTAATGATCATTTGGTATACATGTACACCAGATTTCTGCGACTTATTTTGAGATGTCACATTAATGATCGGAGTGATTCAATTTATTCTCAATATTGTTGTATGGGTCCATATAAATGATGAATCCAGCATATCATTCGGAGGTGCCGCAAATAATGGCCGGGGCCAATTGTGCGGCCAATAATATATGGGGCCCGGGATGTCGCGTTAATTAGGGGCACGAATTATGTTCTGTTTTGCATCTTTGTGAATCCGTCCTAAGTCCACAACCATCATCGGAACCGTTTGTGTTGTAGAATTTGTCAAATAAATGAACCACGAATGATTACGAACTTACGATCTTTAATCAAACATCGAAAGCTCTACGAACAAAACAAAAGTTTCAAATAGATCTTGTCTGTCGATCTGTTATTGTATATAAATCCATTTTATTCGTGAAGCTATTGATATTCTATCCAGCTAATTTTTTACTTCACGAGATCTATATAATACACAATTTTAATCACTATTATGCACTCAAAATAGGTTTTCAAAAGTATGAAACCACATCAAACTTGACATTATGTAACTCTACGGAAGCTTTCTCCCAAAAAAAAAAGACATATTACTATAGGCTTAGTCGCAGTATCCTTCGCAAATCAATCTTCTTTTATGCTCACGTACGCTATTAATTTTTGCTCTCGTAAATTTTACTAACAGTTTTAAGATTTTTTGAAAGACACTTTCATCATCGGGCTTGGACCTCCAATTCACGCACGCACGGCAGTATGAGAGTTAGACTCTTATATAGAAACATGTACATTGTGTTAAGAAATCGGCTAAACCAACAAACACCGTTAAAAGATGACCAAGAACAAAATGGGGCCCAAGACCCGGAAATTAATTTTTTATGTGATTCTCCAAATGCGTAATTGAGTGCATTCATTGCTCGTATCGGTTCCACTCTGTATAACTACGTTAGGGCATTCCCAACCCACCTCTATATCTCCATTTTGGAGAACCAAATTTTCCTTTTAGAGAATCCATGCCCTCCAACCCATCTCCATATGAGGTCTCCATTTTGGAGACCCAACTCCCATCCTCCATATTTGGAGACTCTCCCACCAAATGGAGACCCATCTCCATTTCCCCTTTTTAAATTAAAATCACCATTTTATCCTTTGGATGTATTGATAATAAATTATAATACCAATTGTATCCTAATTTCTTTTTATTGAATTTTCTTGAATGACATATAACTTTTACATTTTACACTCAATTTTTATAAAATTTATATCATTGAAAAGATATCAATAGTATCTTCAAAATGAGCCTAATATTACATAGGTATAAAAACATTTTGAAATGACATTAAATGTAAATTCAACCCATTTCAACTCTCATAATTTTTTTTGTTCATTTACACCAATCAAATGCTCATCCACCAGCCTCTACTCACCTGTTCAATTGCTCATCCACCAGACTTGGTGGCTTAAATTTGGGGAAATTCATTCCGGAAAGAAAAGTTTTTTTTTTTTTTTTTGTAAACTCAAACCTAAGAATGGGGATGGGAGGAAGACCAGTTGCTCTGAAAAGTGGGTAGAATTGAGGGGGAATTTTGGAGGGGAATTTTGGGAGCAAAATTTTGGAGGGAAATTTGGGAGATGAAAAATAGAGAATTTGGGTTGGAGTTGTTCATTCTCCATTTTTGCTTTTTGAATAAAATATATTTTTTTGAGTCTCCAAAATGGAGATAGAGTGAGAGATGGGTTGGAGATGCCCTTATTCAAATGGAGGGTGCATGCAAGTTTTATCGGCTTGCATATAAAAAGTACTTATAACCGATGATTTAAATTATTAATTACTGTAAAAACCTTGTCTAGGTTCCAGGGCCGCTACCTTGGATTGCGCGACATAATCAGATAGGTCGAACCCCTAAACCGTCAGCAAAACGCGATTGGACTTCACCACATGGGGTGGCTGTGAGGTCTCTGTAGTGACCCAAGTCACAACATCACGTACTAACCTCAATTTTGGGCCCTCTGAAATCTTCCTTTAGGATCGAACCGTTTATTTTTTCATAAATATTGAGCACATTGTGTGTACAAAAAATTATGATCATCGGAAATTAATAGACACGCAATTGAAACAAATTTGTCTTACAGTTTATTCTCTATTAGGAGTGTACAAGAAAACTGAAAATCCATCAAACCAGACCGACTGGACCGAACGGGTATATTGGATTGGTTCTATGGTTTAATGGATTGGTTTTGGTTTCAAAAAAATAAAAATCGGATATTTTTGTTCGGGCCCTGGTTTCATAATTAGAAACCGTGGTTTGAACCGAACAGGTCCGTATACGTATAACATAATATATTATAATATGATACAATATTATGCACTCCTACATACCCACACACATTTGAAAATTTTGTCAGTTTTAATGTTACATTTGCCATCTATATCAATAATGAAGAAAGGAAGTATATTGCTACTTGGAGCTGCTATTTTGGGTTGCAAATGCTGAAGTTTGGAAAAAAAAAATTGATGTTGTTGCTAGTTCTTATTAGTGCTATTTACCTATTGCTGTTCAATATTTTGTGTCACAGTATTTTAATAGTTGTTTTAGTTATTGTTGAACTTCTTAATCTATTTATGAATAAGTTACAACAATTTTGTGACCAAATTTTTTTGGAAATTTTTAATGCTAATGTGGTTTAAAACCGGAAACTGAACCAAGACCGACCGGTCTATTGGTTTGTTGTGGTTTAGTTCCAAATGTGTAATGATCTAGTTATGGTTCTTTATTCTTTTGAACCATTAGATATAGTTCCGTTCCCAGATTTCTATAAAACCAATCCAAACTAGACCATGTACACCCTTTGTATCTGACCATATGGTTACTAATATTCACTTAATTTGATTTATTACATGAATGATAAAATTACGATCATTGAAGATCAGTAGACATACAATTGAGATAAATTTGCCTTACAGTTTATTCTCTCAATGAAATTGGCTATTCATTTTTGTAAAGTAAATGGTATCTGACCATATGGCTATCAATATTCAATTAATTTGTTTTTTTACATGAATGATCTACTTAACATTCCCGATAGATTATACTCCCTCCGTCCCAATTTGTTTGCTCACTACGAAACTACGTGCAATTTTCAAACTAAAAAATAATGTACTTGCAAAAATAATTTTCTAATCAATGTGGATCTTGTTTGATAGATCTCATTGAAAACTTTAATACGGTGCAAAAAAAATTCATTATTTTGATAAATACATTAATTTTTAGTTTGAAAATTGCACATAGTTTCGTAGTGAGCAAACAAATTGGGACATAGGGAGTACTATTTTAATTCGGGACAATTACCACTAAGTCTATTTTTGAGAAAATAATTACCACCGGGGGTCAAGTTATGGTTTTTTTTCTTTCTTTTCAAAGTGCTTAAATTCAAAGTGTCTAAATTCTAAACCCAAAATGTCTAAACCTCCCAACCGTATAAAAGTGTATAAACACCCCAACCGTATGTGAAAGTGTCTAAACCCCCCAAAATCCTATGAAATTAAAGTGTATGTCTAAACTTCTAAAATCTTATAAAACCCTATAATACCCTAAATGTCGAACTCCCAAAAAAATTAACCTATCAATAATGCGCGTGGTTGTTTCGGTTTTCAGTAGTCGTGGTTGTAGGGACGGAATAATTATTCTAGCTGACGAGGAGTCGTGTTTTCGTTTTGTAGGACCCGTGGTCCCTACAACTACCAAGCTCGTCTTCTTCTTCGACCCTTCCCCTATTTACTTGAAATTGGTCTCATTCTGCAATATATCCAGAGCTCAACTCTTAACCGATTTCAACGTTACCCTACGGCTATGGCTTCTCCAGAAGAGGAATCAACTGGTTTGAAGGAAACCATGGCTTCCGCCCCCGATTCCCGCTCCATTTCCACCATCGTCATCATAATCGGTACAACTTTGCATAATATAGTCTCTCTATTTCTCTGTTCTATCTCTCTCTGTTTCTCATAATCAGTACGAGGTTTACTGATTTGATTTTCGGTTTTTGTGAAATCGTGTAGCTATGCAGACTGAAGCGCTTCCTCTCGTGAACAAGTTCCAGCTTAAGGAGGACCTCAAACCCGTGTTAGTTTCTTCTTTCTTTCTTCGAGCGATTACTTCATCTTCTGTTCATTATTCAGATTAGCTCCACAAGACCTTGTCCTTTCATAAAGTATAGTGTAGTATCTTATTGTACAGTATTTTCAGCAACATCGATGAATGGTAATTCAAACTCGTCTAAAAGTTAGTTTTGGCGTCGGCACTATTCTAACTATAACGGTAACAGTATTTTCAGATTTCGTTTGAATGATCGTCGTAAAAGGAAAATTCCAGGGAACTGAACCAATGGAATTTGAGTTTATCAAACCGAGTGCTAACATAGAAAGGGAGTTTTGTTTGAATTTATATGTTGGCCACAACTGATCTCTCAGTCCATGACTCTATCTCTGCTGGTTATTCCAATGCTTTTGTAATGTATGTTATACATGTGGTTGTTTTTTCTCATTTAAAAAGTACTCAGACGCATATTTACGAACATCAGTCATGCATAGTACAAATTTCATGGGCAGCAGAGCTATGTGCTTCCTTTATGACAGGTACATAATTTAGAAATACTAAGTGATGGTGGTTGATTAAGGAAATGGTCCTAGGAAAAATAGAAATTATGAAGCCGGACTTTTTTTTTTTCCATAGCGGTTCTTGATTGCCCTCTATGATTGAGAAAAATTTATGTTGAGTTACCTTGAATGTGGACGTAATAAGTATCCAATTTCTTTTCATGCAATTATAGAATCTTGACTTTGACTTAAGACGGGAATTGCTTCGCCAAGCTCTATTTATTTTATTTTTTTACTTTGTTTGAGACCTTGTGGTGTTCTTTCAATTGCATTTTGAATCACAGGGGGGTATCAAAAACAGTGAAATTAATGCTTTCCAAGCTTCATCCTTTCAGTTTATTTGGTTCATGTTCAGTGAAGATACAGTCACTACACTTGTGTTGGTTTTTTTTCTTTTGACATTTTGAGGTGAACTTGCTACACTGCTGTTTTGGGGTACTATATTCTCTTACTTGATTCGAGTTTTTATTGTGAACTCACAACTATGCAGGTTCCCAATAGGGGTTCCTTGGGTTCGCTACTTTGGTACTTACAAAGACCTGAATATCAACATAATCTGGCCTGGAAAAGATGCAAATTTGGGTGGGTATTGATTCCAATGTTTTGTTTGCTTGTTTTTTTTGTTTCGTTGAAATGACGATCATGTCCTTTGGCAATTGCATGCAAACTTTTTTATCCACGCTCGGTGAGTTTTGATTAGACTAGTGATTCTGCTCCTATGGCTGTTCCTCCTGCTGGTCGTTATGTGTAACTAAGTTCAGTATGAGTACGTGTGACTTGTGAGTAGGCTGATGCAACACCTAATTGACTAATCCACTTAATTTAGCATAAGTTCCCTCTAGCTAATCCAAGCAACTTTAAACTTCATCTAATTTTGGTGCTTTTGTGTATAGTTTCGGGCAGGTCTTGTCAAATATGTCTCTACTAGGCAATTGTTGTGTATTTTACACACCAAAAATAAAATTAGAACTGTTTTGTATATAGAAAACAACTTATGAATGGACCTGCTGGTCGGATGTATTCATCTTTGCAGTAGATTGACAGATAACCACATATTATGATAGGGACTGTTAAGCAGCTCCCCACACTAACAATTCAAGCACACAGTTCGTTATGAGTATTTTATTTGCTGTTTAGTGATCCTGTATGATTATCTGGGAAACGTAGTAATATCAATGATTTGAAGATCTAAAACCACCTCATTTTGAATGTGAAATTTCTACCAGAGTGGTATATCATCCTATTAAAAAGGAAAGATCCACGTGTCATGTTTATTCCAGAATTAGGCTTGTCTTGAAGACTGTTTACTCATTCAAGACGGAAAGTTGACAGATAAGTCGCCCTTACTGCCACTCTACAGAACCGTACATGCGATTTTCACCTCATACGGCTCCTCGTTCAATTCTTTCGAAATCAAATCAAAATAAGAAACGGTCTCTCCAACGCATAAATGGTTGGGAGTTCACACTTTCATCATCTTTGGTAAAATCAAGTCCACCGCGGAGACATTCATAAACAGCTCTCCCATAGTTTTTAGCCGATAACCTCAATTCAGGTTTAATAGTACGCTCCGGCATAAAAACCCATTTTTAAAATGGGACAAGATGCTTGATAAGGCATGACTTCTTGTAGCATAACCAAAGAATATGACCCGAATCGAAATGCATCTATTTGTCTCATACACTATGGGGATGGTGAGAAGAGATATATTTTAAATGCCACAATATCAAATTGGCTCAATTGTCTTTATCATGATCCTTACAGGCCTCTTGAATCCTCTTTTTTCCTATTTCTTTTTCTTTGATTTGGGTTTGTTTGTGTGTAATCTGGCTTTTAGTTTCTTTATCATTGATAGGAATTCTCTTGTTAAGACCCTATGAATTGATTAAAACCTCAGTTTCCTTAAATTGATTTTTTAGAGTCTGGTAGTTGCACATATGGAAACAAATTGTTCATATAGGTGTGTTGATGATATTAAAGAACCAAATATGCTGACGAAGATGGCGAAGGGTCGCTATTAGATTCATTCACTCTGCCATTCGAATATTGAGCACAGGTTAAGTGATAGCTTGGTCGTTAATGGAATCATATTGTGATGGTTGATGATTGTATGTTTCACGTGGATAGTTTATGATGGATTTCACGCTGCTGAGTCCTTGAACCTTTTCAGGAGTTGATAGTGTAGGCACAATTTCAGCATCTCTTGCGACCTATGCGTCTGTCCTAGAGTTGCAGCCAGACCTTATCATAAACGCTGGCACCGCTGGTGGCTTTAAGGTATAATATGTGCAGCCAGGATTTTTTTCTTATTTCTTCCATCATTGCTTGAATGGAAACCATCTTGAGCTTTTGTATTTTGTTTGATTGCTGATAGAGTTATTCTCAAATTCTGAGAAATAGTAATTTTGTTCATCTTGGAGCTCTTTTATTTGTTTGATTGCCGATAGAGCTTGTTTCTACTTGGAATTTTGAAGATTACTGCTAACCAGCTCTCGTGGGCCTGAAAAGTGAAATTTTCCATTCTGCACAGCATGTTATCAGCTTCCTTAGTAACCGGACTACTTGTCTTTTGCACCTTTTCCCATAGAATTAGAATGATCCTTTAAATATTGGTTTTCCTCTTTTAAAAACTTCACTGTACAAAGAAATGAGATTGCTGTTATGGAATTTCTCACAGCGTGCTTCAGATGTTTGTTTATTTGTGTACCAGAATCATGCTACAAGCATTTGGATGTGTGTGATGCAGTGCTGTGATAAATATTCAACATTGATGTTTAGATGTTTTCAGGCCAAAGGAGCAAGTATAGGTGATATTTTTCTTGCATCGGACGTTGCCTTCCACGATAGAAGGTTACCCATCCCTGTAAGTTATCTTAGTTTTCTGTTTGTATATTTCAAGATGTTCTTTTTTTTTTTTTTTTTGAAAGGATATATTTCAAGATGTTGATTAGTAGTGAAATGTTCCACATTAGTTTTCCGTGACAGCAACATCACGGTAACATAGCATGATTTGCACCATTCAATTTCCTTATTAATTGAAACATAATCTTGCCTGTTCATAGTAAAGTGGGTGTTATAAGGAGAGCTAAAAGCCAAATATTAGCAAAGTACTTGGTATTCTTCCGCAAGAGCTAATGCACGTCTCCTTTCAGTACCTCCTACTAGGTACAGGAAATCCTGGCTTTAGGAAGCAAAGCCTTGTGATCCGACGTACAAGTAGGAATCCAAGAATCCACTCTGAACTTAGATATCTAATATTTGGAAATTCAAGCGCTTGGATTAGACAACAGACATTAACATTGTATGGCATACAGTTAATGTAGGCCACATAGGGCTTAAAGATCTTAATAAGGATGCTTTATCATCATGAAGCTCTACGTAAGCTCTGTTTCTTTCGACTTGGAATATTTTCCATTGTAAAAAGTTTTCCAAGTACGATGATTTGGAAAATAAGAAATTTTTCGTTTTGTTTTCCCTCATAACTTGTGCAGGTTTTTGATCTGTATGGAGTTGGTTTGCGGCAGTCTTTCCCAACACCCAATCTCTTGAAGACACTTAAGCTCAAGGTGATTACCATGCTGTAAAGTCCTTGGATGTCAATAATTCACATCTCAACAGTTGACTGGCATAGTATTCTATTTTCTACAATTAGGTTGTATTATTAGTCTTGATCTGCTTAAGTCCTCCTCTTGCACCAGTGGCTCTCAGAAATTTAGTTTGTGCTTGGTGATTTATTAGGTTGGTAAATTGTCTACTGGCGACTCGTTGGATACATCAACCCAGGATGAAGCATCAATCAGTTCAAATAATGCAACAATTAAAGACATGGAGGTAACTTCTCAATTATGTCTCCTCTCCGTCAGTCCACTTGAAATTTACCGAAGTAGATAATTGTATTCCTCCCTTCTCATGGCTCAGATTTTTAATGCACCCATTATTTGTCTGCTTGATCTAACTATTTGGATCAGGAATTATGGTTTTGTCATTGTTACTCGTCACTCAACTTGATCTACTTGGCCTTTTTACTCAAGATAGCATACAGGATTCTCATTCTATTTTGCCCTTCTCTACTTTCTAATGTTTGTCTTTTACCACTTCAATATAAACGTATATAACTCATGCTTTTTCTTTTCCCGCCCTCTCCCCATTATTTATCACAATTCAATGCTTCAGTACATTCTTCTTTACCAAGTACCCATATTGAGGTTTGTAACTTCCTTTTCTTGAGTTTTTCCATGACTCAGACTAAGTTGATATGCCGCTTCCACAAGCATGTATATATAGTTGGTTTTGCACTCATGTGGTGAGCGTGTTCTTGTATATATTTGTGTTTTGCAGGGAGCAGCTGTTGCTTATGTAGCAGATCTTTTGAAAGTCCCTGCAATATTTGTTAAAGCCGTAACTGACATAGTGGATGGTGATAAACCAACTGGGATCGAATTTCTGCAGAATTTGTTAGCAGTGACGGCTGCACTTGACCAAGCAGTTACGGAGGTTGTAAATTTCATCAATGGGAGGTGCCTTTCCGAACTTTGATTGATTTATATCCGACGCGGCTTCCTTCTTAGATCAAACAGTCTGCCCCCACTAGAGATTCCATTTGATGTTCCGAACTTTTCATTCTGGAGGCCCTGATGTGCAGATTATCCATACCAGAACTGACTAACTGAATAGCTCGGATCATCTAAATGAGGCCCTCGTATACAGACTATCAAGAGACGGAAGAGAAGCCAATTCCACAATATGATGCTCCTATTCTAGGCACAGGATACGTGTCAGAAGTGTTTGCTGAGCATTTTTATGTTTGATGCCGCCTGATTGAGGGTAATTTACATGTAAAATGACAATAATTCTGTTAGTCGATTATCTTTTCCCAGGAAAAGCTAAAGAAATTGGCTGCAAATTCTTTTCGATGTTTTCCAAGCTAGAAAACCATACCCTTGTGGCTTTGTTGAAATTGCATCTCAAGCATCAAAGGAGCAATTACCTGATGTTCCAGAGGGAGAGGGAGAGAGTCAGACACAAAATATGGGTGTTGCTAAAAACAATCCATGTGAATAGGGCTGCAAATGAATCAAAACGCTTGCCAGCAGCTTGAGGCTCGGCTCGGCTCTCAAGCTTGAGTTTTGAGAGTCGTGTAGTAAACAAGCTGAGCACAACACTCTACAACTTGATTTGGCTCAAAAAAGCTCGGCTAGTTTGTATAGGCTCTGTTCATTTACTAAATTAATTTGCCGCGGCTCTTTTACTAAATCAACTGGGCACGGCTCTTTCACTAAATTAATAAGGCTTGTTTGCACCCCTACTTGTAACTAAAGAAAATGTCAAAACAATGTAGAAGATTGTTTTACACACTTTATTCAGTATGCTACTAGGTTTTGCATTCTTATTAATAGAGAGAGAACAAGGGAAGCAACAAGAGCCTTCGTGACGGCCATTAGTCAATATGTTCGTACACCAAAGGAGAAGGGTTGTGTATTAGGTAGATGACAGCCAGCACATAAAAAGACCCGTCAAATCTCTATGACATGAATCATAATCTTACAACGAGACATGCTAGGACGTTCCCTTTAAGCGACGTAGTGTGCTTGCATTCGGGTGCTTCGAAAAATGAGCAAATAAGTGAGCAAGGGTTCCCGTGCGTGCCTATACGAGTGCGGGTAAAGAAGCTAGCCCAGGACTATAGGATCCGCTTAGCAACTTGGACTATAGGCTCTTTAACGGGTAAGACTAGGGAGCTAGCTAGTTGATACCATGATTAGGAGGAGGATTAATATAGCTTGCCTTCAGGAGACTAAGTGGGTAGGGGAGAAGGCTAGAGAGATAGATGATACACGGTATAAACTCTATTATACGTGTGTGGATAGACATAGAAATGGGGTAGGCATCGTAGTAGATAAGCACCTTAAGGATTCGGTAGTCACAGTCACGAGGAAAGGAGATCGGATTATTTTAGTTAAGCTTGTGATTGGAGAGAGTATAGTTAATATTATTAGTGCTTATGCGCCCCAAGTAGGCTTGGATGATCTTACTAAAGAGAAATATTGGGAGCAGATGGATGACATGGTTCAAGGGATACCTTTTGGGAAAAAGCTATTTATAGGAGGTGATGTCAACGGTCATGTGGGAGTGCAGAAGCAAGGATATGAGATGGTACATGGTGGATTTGGATTTTGAGACCTAAATGAAGGTGGTAGGAGGATTTTGGATTTCGCAGTAGGTCTTGACCTTATAGTGGGAAATACTTTCTATAAGAAACGTGAGGAACATTTAATTATCTTTAAGAGTGGAGCCAATAGAAGCCATATCGACTACTTTCTATAGGTGTAGTACCTATAGAGGAGAAGTTGAAGGAAAATAGGCTTAGGTGGTTTGGGCATGTCTATCGTAGACCAGCGGATGCAGTTTTTAAGACAGCGGATTAGATAGCTTTGGGTAGCAACGCTCCGGGGAGGGAAAGACCCAAATTGACATTAGATACGGTAGTGCGCAATGATTTGAGCCTACTAGGGCAACAGTGTAAATTCATAACAAGTCAACCATACAAGTTTTACCTAATAGCGAAGAAAAATGGGAAGCGGGTGCATGCCGTGCACATATTGCACCGCACGGTGTAGCGCACCCAAAACAGCGGCGTTTTGGGTGATAAACCAAATAATTTGTCAAATGCCTTCTTGTGGAACCCACTTTCGGGCCATCCCTTCGCGGATTCCAGTTCCTGTGTTTATAAAATTGGTATCTTCTAGCCTCGGGCTGGAAAATCTCATCAGCAGGGCAAGAAGTAATTTTTCAAGTGATCTAGGCCCAGTTTCCCACTTGATTTTATCAAATTTTGATAAAATCAAGTTTTGATTTTATTAAGTGGGGAGAAAAGTTTGATAAAATCTCATATTTTTGTACTAAAAATCTGAGATTTTATCAGATTTTTTTCCCCACTTGATAAAATCAACTCAAAACTTGATTTTATCGAGTGGGAAACTGGGTTCTAATAGTTTTGAGTCACATTCAATAAGTTACTGTACTTTATTTCTCTGAAATTATTCTGATAAATTTAAAATAGGGCTAACAAATACTAACAATAATGGACACAGATGTCCCATATCATAAAGTAGGGCTAACAAGTACTAACAATAATGGACACAGATGATCACATAGACTATACATACACAATTTATTAAATGTGGAGTCTCGGAATATAGAGAAACAGTCAAGAGGTGAGGTGGGTTCACCAAATCGACTCTGTAGTACGCAAAATACACTACACGATATAGTGCACTATATCCGGCCATCCATGTCAACAATGTACGGCTTAAATTAAACCCAAGTAATGAACGATCGAATTAAATTTATTGTTCGAATTAAATCCAAGATGTGCATTGTCGAAAAAAACGGTCAAATAATACACTATACGGTACCGTGCATTTTGCGCACAACACCATCCCAATTCTCACCAAATATGCTAGTTGTTTTTTGTGCAAATTATGGAAGGTCCATTGTGCAGCTTTAGTCCAGATTTTGTGCTTCCCAGCTGTAATATTCTGGAACCATTCTCTCTTTTTTTTTTTTGGAACTTTTGTGGAACCATTCTATTATTTTTTTTATTCTTTTTTTGATTAAGGGAACCATTCTATTATCAATAAGAGAAAAACACCGTATGACGTTTAAGCTCATCTCAACATCTTCCAGCCGCAAAATATGACAGATAAAACTGAAAAACGAATCAAGCTACTTGATTTAAGTTAAGGCCAAGTTCAACTTGTTAAAAGCTCGTTCGAAGTTCTTGGATAGATCAAAATTATATTTTAAAACTCAACTTTCAAACCAAACTTGAACAATTTCTTACCTGGTTGATTTATCTTATACTAGTATTTTAAAAATTTAAACTACCTGAGATAGACTTATAATATACTCAAATAAAGCTCGTGGATTATCAATTCGCCTAGTAAATAAGTCAAACTTAAACATACTTTTGAAGTTCGTTAAAACTTCAAACTAAACTTTAACAAGTCAAACTGGCTTGTTCGCCA
This sequence comes from Gaultheria prostrata, assembly GCA_036023075.1. Taxonomy (NCBI): domain Eukaryota; kingdom Viridiplantae; phylum Streptophyta; class Magnoliopsida; order Ericales; family Ericaceae; genus Gaultheria; species Gaultheria prostrata. Next base: position 13,973 of record JAXBDA010003683.1, on the reverse strand, counting down.
GCCCTCCTAATGGATTTTACTCCTGAAAGAGAGATGGCACAGCGATTTCCATAAAGAACATTTTGCCGATGCAGATCCCTTTCAATTATGTACTCATTACTGAGATGCTTTGGACCATGAATGAAGGAAACATGGTAATGAGTACAGATATTGATTTGGGTCTCTAGACCTACCCTCCTTGATGCATTTTGGCTTTGATTTGGGGGCATGGTTCTGTAACAAAACGTCTGTGTAGCTCCTCGGTTCTTGGAGGTTTAGGGGGCCACTGTTTCAGTGGTATTCTGAGCGCAGCCACTTTGTGCATATTGCCAAAGGTTAGGTCTGTTTCTCAACCATCCCCCGCCCATACTCCCAATGATTGGGGACTAGATGGATTCTGTTATTGTTGTTGTTGTGTAGATCGCTTTCAATTAAGCATTCAAGAAAGTTTTTTGAAGGTTTCTTTTGCAGGAAGTTCATCCGATTCCTATTAGGCTAGAGATTCGTTTTCCCACTTCTTGATTTTCCCTTTTTCACAAAATGAGTTTTGATAGTCCAAACCTAGGCTCTCCTGAATCCTCCTCCATATTCCTCCTGCTACTCGGGTCACGATTACAGACCATCACCGTTCATTTACAGGCAGGCTCAAAGAAATCATCATACAGCAAGAGGTACCTATATCTATTATACGAAGCACATGATATTAGAGCAAGAAAGTTGATCCCTAATATCAGACGCAACCAATAATTTTCCAGATGTGGATGGACAGCCCGAGAACATGAATCGTGTGAGCAAAAGTAAAGAAATGAAAATCGCAACTCATATTTAAGTTCCGTGTCAATGCCCATCATGCTTTGTGGTATAATTTTCGATTACACGACTCCAGAAGGAAGACGTAGCACAAGTTGTCCTCCTAAGACACTGCAAAGCAAACACAGACCTGTTTTCAAAATCTGTGTATCCGAGAGAGGATTTGGTGTCCGTTAAACATGAGTATAGCATCATTAAGAAAAAATAAAAAATATTGACCTTCTAACATAGTAGTAGCAGAAGTCTGCTAGTATGAAAGTCTGAACGATTTCTGAGATAAGAACCATTGAAGGCCATAATCCGTAACCTAATGCTGTCAGCACACTGCCACCGCTGTCCAAAACCTGTGGGAAGAATCAAATAGAAAACGAAGAATAATGGAAAGTTATAGATCCGCTAGAATAGAAAGCTAATGTTCATTGTAAACGTACTGCACAAATGCGAAAAGACGAGTTGGAAACATGATAGAAATTGATCATAAATTTGGAATCCATAAACCCGTGCACTAAAAAACTTCTTATTATTTGATTTACGACAAGAGAACAAATTTGATCTCAATCAATGGCACATGACTCCATAGGCGGTCTATCTGATAGCAATAACTATTTAAGCCCTGCACAAGATCCTTTCATAATGTGTCGATTAGAGATTCACAACGTATCGAACACCATTATGCTCGAATGCATGAAAATAAGAAATCACACAAACCAAATCCAGCAAAATCAAACTGCTTGTTGGCATTCTCTTTAAGCGTCAAATCTGATATGGAGAATAGAAGAATTTGATCATTCCTCACTTTAAAACAAAGAGATGTTCAAACTCCATTTCATACCTGCAGAACCCAGTGAGCACAGCTCAAGAACCTAGCAATGCCCAATGCAAATACATAATGAGCCGTGAATGGTTCAACAATCTGAGAGTTCAAAGAGAAGAAGAGTCATGTAACCAAGCACCAAAATCAGAGTGAACTAACAAATTTTGATTATGTCGGTAATTTTACCTTTGCGTTTTGCATGACACGCAGCTGGGGTAATACAGAAACAGCTTCCAGGTATACACAGAACGCCCAAAAGAATCTGTGGATAAAATTATGCAAAGTTGACGGATGGACTAACAAAGCGAATACAGCACATGGCACCACCTGCAGAAAATGGAGAACCAAGGTGACTTTCCGGTCAGTAAAAGTAAAAGTGAGTCATCTATTCTAATATATAAAGGGAGAGCACCAGTTTGGTGTAACCCAATTTTGAAGCCTGTCACAAAAGTATTTTCCATTTTTGTCCCCTAAAAAAATAAAAATTGACCTTTTTCCGGATCTTCTTGTGTAGTAATTGCCAGGGGTAAGATGGTACTCTTACGCTCCCAACTGCCGTCCCCCACAAAGACACCCCAACACACTACCCACGTACAAATTACTTGCAATACAAATTACTTGCAGTTACACACTACCCATTACTCCCTTGGAATTCTCAATCTCAGAAACTCATCATCATCATCATCATCCCCCTTTCGGCCAGTTCTTCATCAGGTACCCATATGGGACCCACAAGAGGATTTCAATCTTTACTCCTCCCTTTAAACCTTTCACCCGTGTCATGGGATGGCAGGAATCCACGTATGTGTCTCTCATCCCTCTTTCAACCCTTTCCCCCCTTTCTTTCTCCGCTTTAGCCTTTTACATTCTTTCTGTTATACGACCATTTTTGTTTTGTGCAGTCCATTCTTGATCTTGAAATGGGGTTCTTCTGTGGAACTTCTAATTTTAGGTCCTTTTCATAAAACCTTGATCACATTGCACCATTCAACTGTCTATCTAAAGAATCTAGAGATAATTAGTTGGGCTGAATGGCCCCTATTTAATACACATGTCTCTCCCAATATTTCTTGTGATGATGCTGGAGATGTACTGAGTTGGGTTTGTTATTAATCCACTGAATCATCATTCAATTGGAGATCTAATGCCATGTCAACAGAATTTCTAGAATAATTTGGTCTATGGATTCTTTGTTCTCTCACTTTTTTTATCTCCTATGTTTTGTCATTTTCCACAGGTTATTCAACCACACTCTATATATCGAGAGACAGAGAGAGAGTTTCTGTCATCTCCCCACGAAACAATTTTCGTCGAATTTGCTACTAAAGCTTTTGGTGCTGGCTTTTTTAAGGTATGATTTTTTTAATAGCATGTGTAAACAGTGTAATGTAAAGTAAACAATGAATGTTTTACTAATCATAATTTGTCAGAAAAAGAAGCTATTCGTCATTGTCTATGCCTTTCTCATCTCCGTCCAGATTTATTATATGCAATTTGTCCAGTTTTTCCCGGTAAACAGTTTTCCTCCTGCAATAGTTTTTTATGTTTTTAATGTTTCCATAGAAAAATAGTACTTTCGCCTTGGGATAATTGTGAAGCTGAGAAAATTACTGCAATGGAAGAAACACAAACGAAAAATAAGGTAGTCATTTATTGATCATAGTGCACCTTATTATCGCATTAGAAAAGAATTGTTTATGTAATTTTATAATTACACATTTCTCCAACACTATTTTCTTCGTCAAACTTACGTCATCAACTTCAAAATCTATGCAGGTAATAAAAATAGGCATTTACTATACAAAATGGCAGGTCTCCGTTATGGGTAACACGATTAATTTAAAAAATTTGATAGAAGAGTACTTAGGTACTAGATTGTGGAAAAAGCGGCGGCAACGTCGTCGTTAGCATGGTAATGTGTGTATTTGATTATGAGCACTCTGTCACTATACATTTGTTTAATATCTAAAAGATATCTTATTTCTAAAAAAAAATTATAGAATGCACACACGATCAAACGATAAGCCGGATAATTTTGTGCATACTTTTTTGGGAAATTTATCGAAATGGTCCCTCTAGTTTCACCCCTGTCTCGATCACCCCTGTCTCGATTTCGTCCCTCCATTTTCAATTTCACTCTAACGAACCTTGTAGTTTTAATTTTGGTCGAATTAGGTCCAATCGATAACAGACATTTGGAAAGATGACGGAAATCCCAATTTGGGTGTTTTTTGAGGGACAGAACAGACTTTTCAACTGTCCTTCTTCCCCGATTTGTAACCCTAACCCTAATCCTTTCCCTTGAAAAAAAAAACATACTGTACACTGTTAAATTCTCCCTTCTCTCTTCTCACCCTATGGTATCTTCTTCTTTAATTGAGATCCAAACAAAATCAACTGCCTTTCGATTTCCGATATAGGGTCGGGTTTTTCATCAATTAAAGCATCAATAATGCCCAGACCAACCTTTCTTGAATCCAATTAATCCCAATTGATTCTAGTTCCAGGTTTCGGGTATTTAGGGGAAAATGGGTTTCTTGAGCAAAAAAAGGGTTTTGTATCAAGAATTAAGGTTGGGCTTTGTACAGATTCAGTATCAATCAAACCCTTTTGAGGCAAAAGCTGTGAAGAGCCTCGGAGAACTAAAAATCGATTGATGAAATGGGTCTCGGATGTTTATCCTTCGGTGATTTGGGTCTCAGAGATTTAAAGAACAAAGCAGAAGAGGTAAGTTGTGAAAAACCCAGAAACCAGAAAACTGAGAAAAGAGATTCAATGAGATCTAATCCCAACCTCTCTAACTTCCAATTTCGCAAAAAATCAAGAAGGAATTAAACCCTAAAAATGGATTTATAAACAAACAAGAAACAGAGGAGTGACTTTTTCCCCGACTTTCTTGCATTTTCTTTTCTCTATACAAAGAGAAGCAAACAAATTACTCACCGACTCATGATCATTTACCGTGAATTCTCCCATCTCCTTTCTCTCCCTCTCGTATTTTCTTGAGAACCCGAAAGCCGGCTGGTTTTTTTTTTTTTTTTTTCAAGGGAAAGGATTAGGGTTAGGGTAATTGGGGAAGAAGGACGGTTGAAAAGTCTGTTTTGTCCCTCAAAAAACACCCAAATTGGGATTTCCGTCATCTTTCCAAACGTCCGTTATCGATTGGACCTAATTCGACCAAAATTAAAACTATAGGGTTTGTTAGAGTGAAATTGAAAATAGAGGGACGAAATCGAGACAGGAGTGAAACTAGAGGGACCATTTCGATAAATTTTTGCACAAGCATTGCGTGTGCCCCGGCCTCTAGTTCATGCAGAATGTACTATCGAACCAGAGAAAGATGAAACCCTTTCATCAAACTACAAGAAAATCTTAGCTAGAGATGGCCAAAAAGACCTATCACTGAATACAACGCAGAACACAGAACCTTAAACCAAGGGGCTTATCTAAAAACCTTCAGCAATACAAATCTTTGATTAAATAGTCTAGAACGTAAAGTGTTTCTTGGAAAAAAAAAATGAAAAATGAGATAATATAAAAATAAAGATAAAAACAAGGGCAAATGTAGAAATTGAAAGAACTGGTTGACAGGTAAAATGATTCATACGAGGTAAATATGTCTACTATAAAATCTTAGCTTAACTATTTTCCAACCAGGGTGTTAAGAAGCAGCTGCTCCTAAAAGGACATTTGCCTAAAACTTGGCTTAACTATCTAATTTTGTTGCACTATGGAAGAGATGAGAGAAGCTTCTATATTATGATACATCGACAATATCAACATAGTTGACCATGCTTTCTGATGCTGGAACTTGTAACCATCTCAGCTTGAAGCGAAGTCTCACATCGCCTGGGTACCAAAGTAATATGAATGTGAAATATATAAGCGTGAGGACATCCTCACTTCATGAGCTAGCTTTTGAGGCTGAGTTCTACCCAAGACCGTGTAACATGGTATCAAAACTAGGTACCAGAGAGGGGTAGGGTACGTGTCTCTAACCTGCACGCGGCAGGTTCTACAGGGTGAGCACGCTACGTATGAGGGAAGGTGTGAAGCGAAGTCCAACATCGCCTGGGTACCAAAGTAAAATGAAATATATAAGCGTGATGGCACCCTCACTTAATGAGCTAGCTTTTGGGATTGAGTTCTACCCAAGACCGTGTAACGCTCAGTAGCAAAAAGATAACTTCAGTAGCCCTTTGTTTTAACCAGAAGGGTCTAGGCAGCCAATTGTTTCCAAACCAATAATTAGCACATAGCAAAGTACATGGCATAAGTCTGCAAACGAACTGAGTTGATCGTGAGCAGCTCGTGGCTTAGCTCGTTAAGGCAAGGCTCGGCTCGTTTAGTAATCGAGCGAAGCTTAAGCTCAAGTTTTAGACTCGTTTAGTAAACGAACTCGGTAAGGCTCGGCTTGGCTCGGCTCGTTTAAGGAGGCTCGTTAAGTAAATTACCTTGGCTAGGCTCGTTAAGGGCTTGACTCGTTCATAAACAAGCCAAGCTTGAGCTCGGTTTTTGGCTCGTTTACACCCCTAGGCATAACTCCTTAGCAAACGATAGTTGTTTCTACAGTTGTGAGTAGAGCCACAAGAATGTTTAACGAGTACACTAGGAGCAAAACAAAGTCATGTACACTTTTTATTCATCCTATCTTCTTGGACCCCAGCACATTCAGGGTCATTGCTACCAAACTAGAAAAAAAGATACAACTAACGAAATCCAAGAAAATGGGAAAGACTTACCACATAATACATTGCAAAGTTGTCTTTATCCTCCATATAACTTGACTTTAGATTAAAACGGATCATATAAATAACCCATAGAGTTGTAGCCAATGTCAATAAATCAAGCAAGGTATGTACATCATATTCCATGACAAAGCTGCAATAGAGCCTAACGGCTAAAAACAGCGCTGTAAGCTCCTGTGATTTAAGTGAGAGTCCTGCAAAATATCCAGGAGCATAATTTAACTACAATCGGGAGAAATAGCTTATGTGAACCTCCAGGCACAAACTGAAAACCTAATATCCTCATATAAATATATGTATCTACATCCTAATTCCTACGCAAGCAGAACTAATATCTTAAGCTATATAATTGCAGTTTCACAAAAAAAAAAATGCATCTTGTCACTACTCACCAGGTGCTTCAAAGTTTGAACTGTGTTCAGTAGGTAAATTACTTTCACATGCATTGCCAAATTAACAGAAAGATGTGATCAACCCAATTTTTCACAAGTATAGCCTAGACCAGCTATGGTGTGCACCATGCCACCATTACATCAATGAAACTAAGTGGAAGAAGATTAAATTTCTAATAACCAAAAGTGCCTTAGCTCATAAAGACTCTTATCAGTCTTATGCAATATGCAGCCAGTTAGCGAGATAAGAGTATGCTTCATACTTAACCAAAAAAAACTCCTTTTCCCCAGTACAGAAATTCGGAACAATATCTCCAATCTCCCCAACTTGCAACCACCATTGACAAAAAAGTAGAAGGAAAAAAGAAGACACTGACTTGGGTGACTAAGGAGCAGAATACAAACCTACTCGTAGAAAAATAAATAAAAGGAATGTTATGAGTACATCCGGAAAAACTCATGTTTTAAAACTGAAAGTAAATTCGCAGAAACAACAAATAGAAAAAATGCTAATGCATACAAACCCCAAACTTCAGTACCCTAAAAAAGGGCGAACCGACAAAGAAGCTATAAAAACGTGGGAAAAAATATGGTTGCTCACAATGCAGGGAAAAAAAAGTATCCTTTGGTATCACATGATACGTTAAATACTTAAATTACTCCAACTGGCTGTGAAGTTCCAAGCTTTATATACATCGTATACCAATGATTAGTCATCAACCAAACACACCGAAGAAACTAATCTATCAATCAATCTAGCTATGCATATCTATTACCATTATAAATGGAACACCAACGTTTAGTTTAGAGGCAGACTCACATTTTGGTTTTCTCATACTATCCTTTATTAAACTGCATAAAGGGAACTGACACCCCCGAAAGAAGGGAAAAAACGCTACGATATAGCCCCCTTGTTTGGGTGTCACCGTATCGCTCTATAACATTAACCACTCAATGGCATAACATTAACCATAAGGAAGCATAACAAAAAAACCACTCTTGCGTCCCCATGGGCCATCATAACATTAACCAATAACCACTCTATGGCATAACATTAACCACTGAATGACATAACATTAACCTTTAGAAGGCGTAACATGTTACGATTAGGGGAAAATAGAGGCGGATACTCGCTCTTTTGCAAAATGCACACGCCCTGCCTCTATTATTTATGGCATGAATCGTAATATGGCCCTCGACAGAGGGCAATGGAAAACAAGAATCATGTAATTGACCCCAATTGATTAGGACATAAGGCTCGGTTTGGTTCGGTTTGGTTTGGTTTGATTTGGGATAACTCAAATTGGCTGTAAAGTCACAAACTTTTTTCCCCTTTCTTTTTCCAACGATTCATCATCAACCAAACGCAATGCATAAACTAGAAAAACCTGTGTCACATCACATACACATATCTGTATATCTATCCATCCATCCATCTATATCTATACATGTGGGCAAGGTTATAAAACTCGCGAGGTGCTCTCAGGCGGCCGGACACCTTCTGGCTTCCAGGGCCGAGTTCTCGACGCCTAGTCGGCGAGCGGCCTTCTAGCGCCTAGGCGGCGACTGCGAGTACCATAGATTTAAATATCGGCCAAGACGTCTCGGTATTTGGGGCCTCCGATACGGACACAGGCCGATATCTCGGTGTGAGGAAAAATCGCACCCTGTCTCGGCCGATACCCGAGACATAGCGGTGTCTCGGCCAATACAAAAAAAAAAAAACAGAGCTCAAACATTTTGCAGGCGCAGTTTAAGGTATGTAAAAATCTTCTTAAGGTATACAACTCTCTCTCTCTCTCTCTCTCTCTAGATTAAGGTCTGTGTCTCTGTGATTGCCTCAAGTGGTTTCCCCTCTTTGTAGAGGCTCTGTTCCGTTACAAGTGGGTTTTCCCTCTTTCTTGAACGTGTAGTTGCCTCAGTCAAGAGTCATGTCCCTATTTTGGGATGTAGGTTATGAACCCACGTGGGGTCATATAAGTTCATTCAAGTATACTTATTATAAGTAATATATGCATGGTAATTTGTCCGGAACGGAGTACTCCAGGGACTAAAAAAATTAGACTTTTGTCAAGAGTATTTCATGGTGTGCTTATTTTCGTATTATAACCTTATCGTGGTGGTTTTGTTCAATTATATGTGCTAAGATTGGTTGAAATATAACTAATTAAGCTAATGAGAGAAAAAGAGAGAGTGTAAAATCAAGTTTTCTACAATATTGCTAATGATTTTAAAAAATTCACGGCCGAGACAGCCGATTCCGGCGACGTATCGCCAATTTGTTCCGATACCGATACACCGATACCGCGACCGATACCGAGATTTAAAACCTTGGCGAGTACGAGGCTTCCAGAGCTTCTTCTTTTAGAACACTGCATGTGGGTGTGCGTGAAGGTGTTTCTAGTTGGGACGATGGTTGTAAGGGATTATTACCTGCGCAAGTCTTTTCCTTGGTGAGTTTATAGATGAGAACGCAGATACCAATGGAGTGAACAGCTTCACCGGCGATGAAGAGGTTGTCGTGATCGTGTACGATGACACGCAGCAACACCAGCGCCGCCATACCCGTCACCACTGCAAGAAATCCCTTCACCTTCGGTGGCTGTCTCTTCACCCATAACGACGCCGCTTGGATCGGCCTCTTTCCTGACCCCATCTCTCTCTTCCCCCCTCTCTCCCTATCTCTCCTCGACGTGTAGTTGTAAAACTTGGGGAATTTAAGGGCAGCCCCAACAAGGCTCCCTAAAAGGAATTTTAGCCATAATAGGGAGGAAAGTGTGAAATCAATCTCTCAACAGCCTCAATAAAAAGCTCATTATTCTACTTGGATGAACAGTGCCTCCCTAAGAGTAAACCCAACAGTCTCCCTAAATTTTTCCCTAAAAAAAGTTGTGAACAGTGCACATTTTTATTTTACCAACTCACATCTCTCCCAAAACTCCAACAATTCCTCTCTATTATCCTCCCTACTTTAAATTAATTGGTTTGTTTAATGGGTTTGGTGGGAAAAAAGAAAGAGAGAGAGAGAGGCAGTCATGTGGAGAGAGAGAGAGGGTGGGAAGAAAAAATGATTAAAAAATGAGAAAGGGAGTGAATAGTGACTCCTCAAATGGGGTGGATTTTAGGGAGGCATTCAAAGGAAATAGAGAGGTTTGTAAAATACAAACCTCTTTGAGGAGGCTGTTGTAGAAGAAAAATAGAGATTGACTAGGTAAAATAGGGATAGGGAGAGATATATGGAGTCTCTTGGGGTTGCATCCCTCCTCATTTAGGGAGTTACTGTTCACTTCCTTTTTTTCCTCTCTCTGTCTCTTTTTTTTTTAATAATAGAGAAGATTGTTGGAGTTTTGAAAGAGATGTGAGTAGGGAAAGTGAAAAATATGCATTGTTCACTACTATTTTTAGCTCAAAATTTACTGAGACTGTTGGGGATGCTCTAAGAAAGAGAAGATAACTGTTGGAAAAGTGGAAGCATTGGTGACTTTATAGTCAGACCAGGTATAGGGCCGGCCCCAAGATAAGCACCCGAAGCCTCCGGGCTTGGGCAATCCCTGGGCTAGGGTGACCAAAAGAAATAAAATTTGCGAAGATATATATATTATATATTAATTATTCCGACATTTAAACCAAGGGGTAATCTAGTGCTGTTGGTAAGTCCTTGCCTATGAAAACAAATGGCCTGGGTTTAATAAGTCACCCCGTCGTCATTTTAGGCCATTGATTTTTTATATTTTTTATTTTTCTGTTTGATCTATTATGTAGATAAAAATAAAATTCTTACACTATTAGCATTAAAATTAAAATTTTGTCATACTTAAGCGATTCTAGAGTCCGAGGTTCAAAACTTTTGCACACCATAAATGCTTTTAGAAGTACTTTTTTTCTCTCTTAATTTATTTTAAATTTACTTTTAACTTTCAAAATTGAATTCACAAATAAATAAATGTTGACAATAAAGAAGCTAAAATAATTTATTTCTACTCAACGAATTTTGATAAAAATATTTTAAATAAATAATTTTTATTATTAAAATAGTATTTTTACGAAAAGTAAAGTTGATAACATGATTTCTACTTAACAAACATTGATAAAAAGACTTAAAATAAATAATTTTTATCGTTAAAATAATAATTTTACTAGAGCCAAGTTGATAAAATTTATTTATAAATTTGTATAAAAGTTTATTTCAGTTAAATTTCAAAACTCCAATACCATGTTTTATCTATTTACAATCTCGAATATATTAAAAACTAAGAAGAATTTGCATCAAAAAATATACGGAAAAGTTATTTTCTTTGAATCAGATTGTGTTAATTCTAAAGCACTCTAATCAGGATTACATTTTAATTTAAATTTTTTATAAGGTAGATTTTTTTTTTTACTTGTATTTTCTTTTTTATGACTTAATATTAAGTGGGCAACCAAATTTTGGTCGGACTTGGGCAACTCAAACATCAGGGTTGGCCCTGATCAGGTGGAGGAACAGTTTTAGTTTTGGTAAAGGATGCTCGATTCTGCAGGTCCGTTTTGCCAAGTTTTATTTTCACGTTCCTTTCAAAAAGACAGTAGTATTGAAAAGTTTTACTCTAAATTGTTTGTAGGAATATGCAGTTCCCATTTGTCTAACGGCTAATATTTTAGGTGGATAGAAAGTGGACATTGTTTAAAAGAGATTAGTTAAGGAGGGGATAAATTTATACTTAGTTTTAGTAACAGTAGTTGATATGGTGGATAAGAGTATAGGATAATAATAGATAATGTGAGAAATTACTTGGTTGCCATCTTAATTCATTGCATTGAGAATACAAAAATATGTTGAAGGGTAATTTGGTTATTTTCACCCACCCGGATTAGCTAATCCCAGTGTGGGGATGGGATTAGCTAAGATCCCTCCAATGAGATAAGCTCTCCTCACCTCCCTTATCCCCTTTTCCTTATCTCACCACCTAACACCTTCTTCCTTATCCCCTCCCTTATACCCTAACAAACGGGCCCTAAACATAATCCTTCAAATTAAAATGAAAAAAGCTCCTGCTCTTAACCCTCGCACTCACGAATTTTATTAGCTTGAGATGTAATTCATAAACACTGTCACACTCGCGCACACGAACTCGGATTATGTGACTTAGGTTATGAGTCTTATGCTAAGTCACATGATCCGCGTGTGTGTGCATGAGCGAGAGTACAAGCGCGGAAGAGTCTGTGAATCACATTTCAACTATTAAAATTCACAAAAGTGAGGATTGAGAACGCAAGCGCATTGCGATGATTGAGAGCGGAAGCGCTTGAACATATTGAAGGATAATGTGACTAAAGTCTTATGTCCATCCACTTCTTTATTCTCCATTTTTTATCTGTTTTGAATTTTAGTGCGTGTATTTTGGACCCACAATTATCAAAACTGTTCACATTTTAGATATCGCAAAAAATTAAAGTTTAGCTCGTTGAAAACCATAAGAATACAGCAAGGTTGGACCTTACTAAGCCACTTGGCTTATTTGCTTTGTTCTTATTCATAATTTTTTCGCATTTCTTAGTTTCACGTTATTTTTTTATGGATTATTAGTTCCAAACTTTATGTTAATTTTTAATGAATTTTTTTAATAAAGGCAAAAATAAGCCAAAAAATCTGTCTTTTTGTTTTTGTTTTCTTTATTGAAAAAATTGATTTGAAATTATAATTTTTTACTTTTTCAACTCCTCTCGTCAAGACGGAACTAATAATCTACACACAAAAATTGACGTGAAACTAAGAAATGTGAAAAAAAATTGAATGAAGACAAAAAAAATAAACCAATTGGTTTATTTAGGCCAAACCTGGCCTTACCTTTTATTGAATCTGTTTTGAATTTTAGTGCGTGTATTTTGGACCCACAATTATCAAAACTGTTCATATTTTAGATATCGCAAAAAATTAAAGTTTAGCTTGTTGAAAACCATAAGAATACAGCAAGGTTGGACCTTACTAAGCCACTTGGCTTATTTGTTTTGTTCTTATTCATAATTTTTTCGCATTTCTTAGTTTCACGTTAATTTGTTTATGGATTATTAGTTCCAAACTTTATGTTAATTTTTAATGAATTTTTTTAATAAAGGCAAAAATAAGCCAAAAAAATCTGTGTTTTTGCTTCTTTTTTTCTTTATTGAAAAAATTGATTTGAAATTATAATTTTTACTTTTTCGACTCCTCTCGTCAAGACGGAACTAATAATCTACACACAAAAATTGACGTGAAACTAAGAAATGTGAAAAAAATTGAATGAAGACAAAAAAAAATAAACCAATTGGTTTATTTAGGCCAAACCTGGCCTTACCTTTTATTGACTACTGCGAAAGTTTGGAAAGTTTATTTTGTCTTTTCTAGTTTTTACAATGTGAAACTGCATATATGTAATAATGTCCGATTATTATTTGGAACCCAGAATAGCCCAAAACTGGCAGATAAAAAGTGGATGTGGTCACTATACTTACGGCTTCGTTGAACGGATAAAGTTTTGTGGGATAAGGAAGGATGGTGGATAAGAGGTGGATATGTTATACTCTCGATCTCTGTCCCAAAATGGATGTCCAAAACTATTGTTCACACCTCTAAAAAAATATCTATATTTTGTATTTTATAATATTTTTACGATTTTAAAAACTTTGTTTAATAAAACTAATTAAACAAGATCTATCAAACAAGATCCATATTGCATATATAATCCTCGTAGCTTAAAAAAAATAGATGATTTTTTAAGAGGGGTGAATAATGATTTTGGACATCTATTTTGGGACGGAGAGGATAAGAGGGATTAGTTAAGGAGGGAGATTATTTTATACTTGATTTGGGTAGTAATTTTTTGCCCTTGTTAAATCATTGCATTGTGAATAGAAAATGATTGGAGGAGTAATTTGGTCTTTCTATGCACTTGGATAAGCTAATGATAAGCCCCAAATGTTGTATATATTCGGGCTTATCTCGCTCGTTAAGATCACACACACGTGTATTTTGTGCCTTTAAATGATTGATTTTGCGCGAGTTGTGTTTTTGATGAGTTTCAGAAAATTGGAGCTAAAAAGGCGTGTCCAAAGCTCCAAATAATCCCCGGTTGTATCCGGAAATTTCCAAGGTCCCGCAATGCCGTGGAGGACAATCGCCGAAGCTTGGAAGTTGATTCAAGGAGCTTTGGAAGGCTCAAGGAAGGCCCGAAACAAAGGAACAAGAAATCTAGAGCTATGAGCCTCAAGAAA
>JAXBDA010003682.1:0-33152 GCA_036023075.1 Gaultheria prostrata | reverse complement strand
GGGGGGGGGTGTAAAGAAAGAAATAGCTTTTTACTTTCCCTTTCTTTGCCTTCTCAACTGCTGCTTCATGAGACAGGGTTCTCTATGGATAATTTATCTTCTACGGTTTAGCTTAAGGATAATTTATTTTTATGCAAGTTTGACTATGGTATTTTTTTAATTTTCAACGGTATTTTTGGTAGAAAAAATCTAATGTCAGCCCAAATGAACTGTCACTGAGAACACCATTTGACAAGTAAGGGTCATTAAGATGCACTCTTCCCAATCAAAGAGTGTTCTTAATCCCATTGGACTGACTCTACAACACACTAGAAGAATATTCTACTATAAGTTATTATCTTCACATATACTTATTTGACATTTAGCTAAAAAAAACACACGCTTTTGACTACAATAATAATACGGTATTTTTTGTAGAAAATCAGTTTTAGGCCAAATATATCGTTTTTAGCACCCATTGCTAGAAGTCATTTTTGCCTAAAAGTGCTAAAAGTTATTTTATTTTCCATTAGCTAAAAGTAATTTTTGCTAGAAATTATACTTCTTCTACATTTCCAAACCAAAACAAATATGGCTTTTTTTTTTCCCTAAGTTAGAAAAAGGCAGGGCCCACTGCCACATAGGGTTGTGTGGTTTGTGGTGTGGCATTTGATTTTGGATATGGCGGTCTCGTAGGAGGAGTTGCCGCAGGAATGGAATGAGAGAGATGAGGCAGAGGTTGGATGGTGGTAGCAGAGATGGTGGGGGACTGGTGTGGGTATGGACGTGGTGGCAGTGGCTTGCAAGGGGAGGCGAGGAGACTGGGTTTGGGGGAGAAATAGACGAAAAGGGGAGAGAGAGAGAGAGATGATTTTAGTTTTGCTTTATTTTTTTAGTCAGGTTTATTGGCGGGACCCAGGGACATGTATCAGCCTCTTAGCGCGACACGTGTCTTGTGTGGTTGGAGATGTGGTTTGATTGTGTGCCTGTAGCAATTTATTTTGAATGAAAACATTTACACAAATTGCTCACTTCAACCAAAACCCACCCCATAAAGAAGCAAGATCATAGGGAAAAAGGATTCAGGGCAGTGGCAGGGGCACACTAAGACGTGTGTGGGCCTATATAGGCCCACTGTACTGTACAATAATTTCAATTTTACCCCTAAAATAAAGATCATGGCAATTTATATCCCAAATATGTAAATATTCTTCCCTTTTACATCACTTACATCCCCTAAAATCTTTATCAAGTTTGCAAAAAAATTCTCCTAACTTATTTGTTTTACATGAAGAACCGTTATCTATACGTACTTTGTAGCAATTTTTATGTTTTAAATTCATTTCCTTTATATGGTTCTCGTTTACTAAACGTAAAAGATAGGAATTCTAAGAACATGTATTTAATGGTGCTCCACTTATCTAAGTTTCTGACTGTGCCACTGGGCCGTCAAAACTGCCTCTAGTTAAAGGTTGAATTCCAAGATTAGCAATTGGATTGAATTGGCCATAACGTCTACACTCTTTAGCGTTGTTGGTGTTTTTTATAAGAGTAGTGTTTCTTTGGGTTCTTTCATGGAATAGGTTACCCTGTCCATCAATTTATCCCCTATCCTTCTAGTGGCAAATTAAATCTGAAATCCATCGTATAAGAATATATATCCAGAAATTCAAATGTGTAAGTTAGTATGACGGGAATCCTCTCCCGACATGAAGTCGGATTGGATCGATTGTTATTAAATACGGAACATTCTAAGCCGTGAAGACGTTAAAAACATTAACATGAAGTTTTTTACGTACACGACCCGCCAACACTTAACAAAATAAAATATTGATGTATTTTTAAGTGGCTTTCAGTTTCAAACGAGACATTAAAAATATTAAGCTCGATCAGAATTTGTTCTTGATGTTACAACAACAACAACAACAACAACAACAAAAGGAAAAAGAGTACTAGAAAGGGTGAGAACAGATTTAGCATGAATATCAACATGAACATGAACATGAACCGGGCACGGAATTGTTCTTATTTTGTTTAGGGATATAATGACGTTCTCCTTCCTTCCAATATCAAAGATTAATAAAATAATTGTTTTTGCTTTTCAATCAAAAATAATAAGTAAAAAAAACATGAACATAAACACGAACACAAATCAGAAATAAAGCAAATACCCAAATAAAAAAGCAACAAGGGGAAAAAGCGTACCTACGTTAAAACTGAGATGCCCAAAATTACTGGGCAGTACTCCAATTTATAGTAACTCGTATTTCTATTATTTTTTTTCTTCGGAAAAAAAATTTGTTAATTTTATTATTGCATATCAATATTATTGCATTTAAGCTATTTAAATGTCTTAATTTTGGGCTGCATATATGATTTTGGCTTGAGCTAGTGCTTTAATTCATGCTTGAAATTTCATGATTTTGGGCATTAACCTTTTAGCATTCAACATTAATTTCTTAGATTCTGCACACGTATTTTTGACAGCCATCATTGTACACGTGTCTAAATCTTGACCGTTCAGATTTTGAGAGCGTTTGCAATGTGTTTTTGCCATCCATCACTGTACACGTGTCTAGATCCTCTGAGGTGCTTCCCCATTGCATTTACAAGCATCTGCTAGCTCTTTTAAGCTCATGTGTCATGTATTTAGTGGCTAGCTTGGGGGCTACAAAATGAAGCACTATATAAGCATCATTTTCTCTTATTTAGGGTAGACTTGTGGAAAATCAGCCCATTTTTTAAGAGAAAATATGTGGGCCACAATATCCTTCTGTTTGAGTTCTTTAGGCTTATCTCTAATTTTGTTGGATTACGTGTTTCTCAA
Source organism: Gaultheria prostrata (assembly GCA_036023075.1). Taxonomy (NCBI): domain Eukaryota; kingdom Viridiplantae; phylum Streptophyta; class Magnoliopsida; order Ericales; family Ericaceae; genus Gaultheria; species Gaultheria prostrata. Next base: position 30,346 of record JAXBDA010003682.1, on the reverse strand, counting down.
TGGAAAATGACTAATTGGATTGAAATTGGTCTTAGTCAACTTTGAAGTGGTAGTCTTACACTTGGGGTTAGTGGTTGAGTCTAGATACTCCACTCAAGAGGGCTTAAGATGCATTGTCAAGCCTATGCCGTGCCGAATGCTTTGAAGCTCAATCTGGAAAGGTATAATCATGCATATCATTATTGCATTTAGGCCATTTAAATGTCTTAATTTAGGCTGCATGATTTTGGCTTGAGCTAGTGCTTTAATTCATACTTGAAATTTCATGATTTTAGGCATTAAGCTTTTAGCATTGATCATTAATTTCTTAGATTCTGCACACACGTATTTTTGGCAGCCATCATTGTACACATGTCTAGATCTTGACTGTCCAGATTTTGAGCATTCATCATTAATTTCTTAGATTCGCATAATTTTCAATCTCTACAAGAGTAATCGGGAAAACCAAAAATTAAAACGAATACCCAAGATTTTTTTTTTCACAAAATCTATAAAAAGTTGAATTTGGCTTTCGGTCATAACTTTTTAGTTTTTGATGGATGCAATAGTTAAGAGAGAGGATAGGATAGCTTTGGGAAGCAACGCTCCGGGAGGGGAAGACCCAAATTGGCATTAGATGCGGTAGTCGCAAGGATTTGAGTCTATTAAGTTTAAATGAGCAAGTATCGCTTGACATAGCTTAATGGTGAAACATGATTCATATAGCCGACCCTAATTGATTGGGAACATAAGGCTCGATTTGGTTTGGTTCCTCTCATCAACTACATTATTTTTGAGTTTGAAAATCGCATGTAATTTGATAGTAGACTATTAAATTGGAAGAGAGAGAGTAGAAGATAAGTGGGCCATTGTGCTCCCCTAATCTCTATTCCTTATTTTTAGACCAACAATCAAACAAGGCCGAAGTGTGTGTATTTAGAGTTTTGCTGAAATAGAAAGTGTGAAAAGAACCTTCCCACTACGATTTACTCCTAGAAGACATTTTTTTATTCTTTACTCCATTTTATATTCCCTCAGTGTTTTAAAACCCGGCGGGGCAGGGCCGGTTCAACCGGGAATCGGACTAGGTAATAGTCCGGTCAACCCCTAAAATAGTTCCTATTTCACAACCGCTAAAATACGGAATCAACCCTGCAGTTCAACCATCAAATCATTGGAAACCGTCCACAGGTCACTCTAACCGGCGAGGTATGCAATAAAAGTAAAAAGAATTTTAATCCTAATGTACCATCACATCACGACTAGTGGTAGGTCTATTTTGGCTAAAAAAGTAAAGTTATTTTTTTTTTTATTTGATTTTTTTTTCGTGTTAGTTAGTTTTGAGTTAAACTTTTGTGGATTATTGATTCTTCTCGACAAGAGGAATCGGAAAAGTAAAAAAAATACTCCCTCCGTCCCTTTTTAAATGTCTACAATGGGAATACGTGCATTTTCAAACCCCTAAAAAATATATTTTTCTATACAATTTTATGTCTCTCTTTACATCAAATTAAAGTGCTCAAAGAGTACTTTAATTTGGTGCAAAAAAATTTCAAAAATTTTGAGTAGAAATACATTTTTTTACGTCCTAAAAAATACATGTTTCCCAAAGCACACATTTAAAAAGGGACAGAGAGAGTATATCATAATTCTTAATTTTTTTTTTAAGAAAAACATAAATAAGTAAAAAAGACTGCTTTTTTGGATTTTTTTTGTTTTTATTTGGAAAACAATAAGTTGGGGTTATAATTTTTTAGTTTTCCGATTCCTCTTGTCAAAAAGAACCAATAATCCACAAAAGTTTGACACAAAACTAATTAACGCAAAAAAAAATCAAATAAAGACAAAAGAAAAAACGGCTTAACTTTTTTAGCCAAAATAGGCCGTAGTGTGGTACAGAAAACTTTCGTTTCAATGGGAAAATAGAAATCTTTGGAAATAGTGACCTTTAAAGAGGGACAGTGCTACACGTACTGACCCCATGGGTCCAGAAAATATACCGAGCAAGCCTGGGGATTCATTTTTGGGTCCCACACGGTGGGACTTTGGTTCACTCATTTCTAACCGTCCGATTGAGCTGATTTTTTGTGGGGCCCTTCGAAAAAATATTCTAAGAATAATGAACGGTTCGGATCACTCGTGTGGGACCTAAAAGTGGATCCCCGAACGTGCTCGGTATATTTTCTGGACCCATGGGATCGGTACCCATAAGTTTATCCTTTAAAGAGTGGCTAAACAAGACCTTATTATGGTCATTGGAAACCCAATTTACGCATGCGTCCCTTCGAATTCTCCACATACAGCAACAAGCAACCAATCATGTCTCTCACGGCAGTTCAAAAAAATTGTAAAAAAAAATTCCAAATTTTAAAGATTATTTTGTACTACTAATTTTTCCCCTCGTATATTTTTTTTGACAAATTCTATAAACCACCCAGGGTGGTCAAATGTGAGGTACACGCACTACTTTTGTAGTTTTGTTGCTCACTTTTATTGGAACTATCATTGCAGTGCCACGTTATGGAGAAATTGTTTGATCTTTGCCTTGAATGACAAAATTGACCCCCAATACTTTTCTCCCTTATATTTCTCTTCATACGAGAGACATTTTTTTTTTAATTTAAAAAATATCTTAAAAATCCAACGCAACCACTTTTATATCCCCACTTTTTTTCCAAACTTAGGATCAGGAATTACAAAAAGGTAGCAAATTGAATGTAATATTAACTTTCTTTAATAATAAACATTAATCTAGCCTTTTTTTCTTTGAGATAAAAAAGTTTTATATGGTTGTATATTTTTTTCGAATTATGGGTATCGAATCAAAGGGGTATAAAAAAATGTAAAACAGCTTACGAGGTCCACTATCGGGTCACACATGAATAATTTGAACCGTTCATAACTTTAAATTAATCTTTTGAATTTCTCATTTAGAATTTAGAATCCAAAAAGGATAGAAGAGGACAAAAAAACACAATTTTCAATAAACCTTTAACACTTTTTGAGACATTTTCACTTTGATTGGTTCCCTTCTTTTCTCATGTTCCAAACAAAAAAAAAATCAAAAAGATTCTTTCCTTTTCCAATTATTTTTTATATTTCTCTCTCCACTTATTACCCCTTCTCTCTCTCTCTCTTCAATCATTAATTCATTATTCTTATTTCTAAAAATTCAATCAAACACTTTTTCAAAAATTTCTTTTCAATACTCATCCAAACACAGCCTTTAACACTTTAGAAAATGTTTTTTGTTTTTTTTTTATTTTCTTCCTTCCTTATTCACAACCCAATAGGTTGTTATTACGTACTACACTACTACTAGCATTTTACTTGTTGGACTTAGGCACCCTTTGGATCAATACCCATATTCTGTCCGTTGGACGGTTTTTAGTAATTCAGCGAAAATTTAAAAGGTACAAAGGGTAAAACTGTCCTAAAAAAATGTTAGACAAAAAATGACTTGGACAGGTGTATCAAACGAGACAGCTGTGTATTGAAGAGAATTTCAATGTGACTGCAAAAAGTTTTACATTGGGAAGCGTAAAAGAGGCCTTTGCGAAACACCCATTGGGCAGATCCCTCTGTTCCAAAATGTTTGCCCCCTACAAAACTACGTGTAATTTTCAAACTAAAAAATAATATAGTTACAAAAATAATTTTCTAAGCAATATGGATCTTGTTTGATAGATCTTATTGAGAACTATAATATGGTGGAAAAAAAATTGAAAATTATTTTGGCAAATATATTATTTTTTAGTTTGAAAATTGCACGTAGTTTCGTAGGGGCAAACATTTTGGAACAGAGGGAGTACTATATGTCTATGGCATAATCATAGCGTCACGGTGGTTCGATATGGTTCAACCGCGGTTCAGCCGTCCACTCAATCTCTTCTCTGGTTCGTCTTCATGTCCGCATTTTGAAACATTGATTTTCCCTTCTTTAATTAATTGGTCAAAAGACTTTACGAATTCTGACCCTAAATTTCCCTATATAAATTCTACCATTATCAATTCCAGCCCTAAAGCTCCATCAGTTCTTTTTTCTGTGTTTTTCCCAAATAACTCTGATTACAGTTTTGAGTTTGACTTACTCTAAATGGGTGGCGAATTTACACCCCTCACCAAAGAAACTTCCGGCCTTGCGTCGGCCCTAAAACAAATAACCACCGTCGCCACCAGCCGCTGCCACTCCCTTTCTCACCAAACAACCATCGCTCTAACATTGTCTGGTGCATCAATATTATTTATAGCTATCTGGATATGGCCCTTCACTCTTTCTAACAGTGAACCAGAACTCCAAAATTCCAAATCCAGTCCATGTCAGTCTCTCCTTTCAAAATCTCGGGTGGTCGAATCCTTGCCAAAACCGATCTCAACATAAACCTCACCGTAATAACTAATAAACCACAAACATGATACAGATATGGTTTACGACAACATGCGTTGTCAGTTTTCTATAAGAAGGAACTGATCTTGGTCGGTATTTTGCTGCCTTTCCATCACGAACCTGGAGAGAAGAAGGTAAGGGTACACGAAAGCGTTGCAGCCTCTACCGGTTATGTTAACATCACCTAAGTCGGTGAATTTTAGTGTGAGGATGGAGTGCAGGATCAACTATTTCCCTGGTACGTCGTTGGAAAAAATCCGAAGCGCCATGGTGTTGTGTGAGGATGTTAAGATTGAATTTCCTCCGGGTTTGGAGGCTGGCACCATGGCAGGCCAGCCAGGGAAATGCAAGGTTCGCTTGGAGAAGGCTTAGTACTGATCTTTGGTGTATTTAATTTCAGTACTGTGAGAATGTTTTTATTTGAATTTTATGACATTTCAAAAGGTCTCACCAAGCCGCACTACAAACCTGTAGTGTAATGTGCGAAGGATTTTGTAAATGAAACCAACTAGTATGATCATCTACTAGTTTTTATGTGCGTGTGTACGTACTCTTCCCATTCTTATATATATACCATCAAAAATAGTGAAAAACTGTTCTTGTTCTGTATATCCAACCCAGAGACTTATAAAAGAGAGGAGTCCAAAAAATTTTGTTTGGTCATTTGCCACATTTTGCCAATTTTACCCACCAATTGGAAATTGCCCCATTGGTTTTCTTGTAATTATGCCACAATGCTATGCCCTTTTGGTCTTTTGGCTATTTATGGCTAAATTACGCATTTGAGTCCCTGGAGGTTGTTGCTTTACGGATTTGAGTCTCTAGAGTTTGTTCCTTACGCATTTGAGCCCCTAGAATTTGTAAACCAAAATACACACGGGCATCACACTCGTGCAACGCACGAGGCCGTTAAACTAGTATGTATATACACACTCAACTTCTATGTGGGATCCCACACTTTGTTAAAGTGTGAGACTCCCATTTCAGGATCAAATTTCGACTATCTGATCCGTTCAATGTGTTTAAAACGTGTTTTTCAGGGTCCATGAGGATTCGTAAAAATATAAAAGATACCCAGAAGGGCTTCATCCACACGGTTTTTCAAAAAATATATATCTACGGTTTGTATGAAAAATTGCTCGGATCAAGCTTTTCCGAGTATTTTTTTTGCTAAATCCGTGCGTAGGCCCTTAAAAACACGTTTTAAATGCGTTGGACGATTTGGATTGTCAAAATTTAATCCGAAAATGGGAGAATTGGGTGACTCCCACACGGGATCCCTTATAGGAAGGCGACTATATATATATATGAAATGGATCCAATAAAGGATCCCTTATATAGTTTATGTGAGAGATTTTTCGTTCGAGATCAAATTTTGATGATCTGAACCGTTAGATGTGTTTAAAACATGTATGTACGTTTTTATCGAAAAATGCTCGGATCAAGCCCTTCTGGCTATTTTTTTTTCTTCGAATCCCCGAGTTGGACCTTAAAAACATGTTTTAAACACATCTAACGGTTCGGATCGTCGAAATTCAATCTCGAACGAAAAATCTCTCACATAAGCTATATAAGGGATCCCTTATATATATATATATATATATATATATACAATAAACTTCCAATAAGGAGCCTTTATTTAAGTCTTAATAAGAACCTAGGTATATTTTTTATTTTTCGAACCAAATTATAAAAATATAATTTTTATCGAGAAGTGATCGGATCAAGACCTTCCGAGTTTTTTTTTTTTGGAGATTCCACGCAAGGGCCCATAAAATCACGTTTTAAAAACATTGAGCGGTTCGAATAGTCAAAATTTCGTCAGAAAAGTCAAAAATGGTAGGTCCACATAGAATTACACCCAGGATCCAGTCAGGACTCCCTGACGGATGTTAGATCCACACCTCCCACTTCCCGGTTAAATGGTCGGGATTCGAACCGTTAGATTTGTTTAAAACGTGTTTTTAAGGGTCCCTACAAGAAATCATAAAAAAAAAATACCGGGAAGAACTTGATCCAAGCTGTTTTTCACAAAAATGTATATATACAGTTTTTATGAAAAACTGCTCGAATCAACCCATTCCCAGTGTTTTTTTTTTATGATTTCTCGCGGGGACCCTTAAAACCACGTTTTAAAAACATCTAACGGTTTGGATCCCGACCATTTGGCCGAGAAGTGCAAGGTGCGGACCTAAGAAAAGTCAGGGAGTCCTAACTGGAACCGCACTCATATATATATATATATATATAATATTCTAAATAGATTCGGGGACGGATGAGATCAGATTCGGGGCGGGGTTACCCCTATACCCGCCAAATATACGTAAGCGTACAATTCCCTAGCTATATATATTGTATTCTTCTAGTGTATATTCTCCAGAAACCCTTCGCTTCCTCTCTCTCTCTCTCTCTCTCTCTCTCTCTCTCTCTCTCATTTCGATCATCCATGGGTGGTGGACCAATTTGTCCTCAAACCATGCCCCCCCAAGAAGCTTCTTCCCAATCCTCTATTCCAAAAAATAAACCCATAAACAATATCCAAGAAGCTACTTTCCCAAAAAAATACCTCATATATGTCTTCTTCATTGCACTCATCATCACAATACTAGCATTCTTAAACCTTCCTTCTGATGTTTGCACTGACCCAAAATTCGAAATCCACTCCATCTCCATACTAGAACGATTCTACGACCACAGATATTATGCTACAGCAGACCTTGAAATATGTCTCACATCAATAAACCCTAACAAAGATAGAGCGATTATATACGACAACATCGTAGTCTCGGTTTTTCATGAGAAAGAACTCTTCATGGGTATTTTAAGTCCTTTTCGTCAAGAAGCCGGAGAGACGAACCGGGTGGAGGAAACCATAGTCGCCTCTATTTGGGACGTGGAGAAGTCGGACGTTGTGGGTAGCGGGAATTTCAGCGTCAAGATTGATGCAAGGATGAAGTATGCCCCAGGGGTTGAGAATGTGAGGGTTGAATTTCACGGACACAAATTTGTACCCGTAACGGCCGTGTTTGAGAATGTGAGGGTTGAATTTCCTCCGCCCCCTTCGGACCCCGAGGTTGAGACCACCGTGACAAAGGAATTGGAGGATGTGTCGGTTGATCTGGCGATCGGTTGTTTGTGTCTGTTAGGGTTTTTTTCATTTGTGGTTTTGTTTATCACTAGGTTGGTCTGGCCTTCGATTTGTGCTTTGGGCCGAGTATTATTTTAGTAGGTACGAAAATGATACGCGTACAGCAAGGAGCTCCAACAAACTTCTCCAACAGCCCAAAACGTCGTTTTGGGCTTGCTGGGAAAAAAATGAAAAACTCAAAATTCAGAGCGGGCCTCCCCATTTCATCAGACAACGAGAGACAAAGAGAGGGCAAGAGCTCGCGTTCTCCACCACCGGCGGTCCCACCGGCGACCCAGCTCCTCCGGCATCCCACACCACCCCCAGCGACTGCCGCCGCCTCCAAGAAAGCTTTGAAACAAACGACCCTCGGTGGCTTCTTGCGATCTCCATTTCAACGCGATGTTCGAACCAGACCCACCACGAAGGTTGGTCTCTCTCTCTCTCTCTCGCCTTGGTCGTCTGTTGCCGGCGGTGGAGAGGGAGGAAGGAGGAGGAGGAGAGGGAGGAGGTGGGTCGCCGATGTTGATGATCCCTCTCTCTCTCTCTCTTTGGTCGATTGAAATGGGGCGTGGGAGGGAGCCCCAATCTGGATTCAAAAAATGTCGTTTTTTTTTTTTTTTTTCCAACAGACCCAAAATGACGTCGTTTTGGGCTGTTGTAGAAGTTTGTTGGAGCTTCTTGCTGTACGCGTATCATTTCCCTTATTTAAGGTACCAATATGCTTGTTTATCTTCTGCATGTTTTTTGTATTAATTTATTTAAGGTACCAATATGCTTGTTTATCTTCTGCATGTTTTTTGTATTAATTTGTGGCTTAGGCTTTACTGGGAGGAAAGGACCAGTTGAACCGGAAAAAGTCCTCTGCAGTTTCATATTTGATCATTCATCTCAGCAATTGGTGAGTGACAGTGACGGCTCCAGAGTTTTGTATTTGAGTGTTCAGAAATTAGTATTACTATTTATCAAATAGTATTTATCAAATAGTAATGCAAATAAAATAAAAATACGACTCAAATATTAGTACAATTTGTACGGCCAAAACACTTAACTTCCAAGAGAATGAAACAAAAATTTGCATTACAAAATTAGAGACGTGAAGAGAGAGCGCGCTCCAAAATAATTTTGTATGGCAAGGACTTAAAATTCCTTACAATGAGTTGGGTTTAAATTAAAAATTAGTGCTCAGAATGACAGAGTGGGTTCATTTTGAATCACTCTGAGTTTCCATAACAAAATATTAGAGTTATTCATATTTATTGGGTGTTCATATTACATGGCAAACTCCAAAATAAAATGACTAGAAGTTTTTTTAGTGGTGTTTTTTTTCTCATTTAAGGGTGTTCACTTGAACACCTTATGTTGCATGGGGGTCGAGTGAAGTAATGATACTAGTAATATGGGCCTAGAAACCGAACCAATTCGATTCTGTAAGTTACAGTTCGATTTCGGTTTAGAATCACTGCTTACTTAAAGCCTAACAATACAGGTTTATGAATTTTTAAAAGTTCTCAAATTACATCGAATAGACATATTCACCATTAGAAACTACAATTAGGGGTGTTTTGGCCTAAGTAGTAAACTAAACGTTTTGCTTTTTGGTGCTTAAAAAGTTTATACTTTACACATAAATACAAGCATTTAAAGCACCAAAAAGTAGAAAAGTTTAGTTTAGTACTTAGGCCAAACCCCACCTTAAAAACATAACCAGATTTTTCAATCGAAGCTTTTTAAAATCACCAAGTGTCCAAGTGTAGCAAAATAAATAGCAAGATTAAAGGTAGCATTTTTTATGGTTGTGCCAAAATTGAGATAATAATTTTAGATTCTGTTTTAGATTTTGAATTCTATATTGTGGTTCACTAAAGCTGTAAAAAATTTCGGCTTTAGAAACAGAAAACGGTTAATTTAATGTAGGACAAGATTACGAAGATGTTCATTTAGGTTAGAATTATTATCTTTCCGTATTCGGTTTTGGTTTTAATTTCTAATTTTATTAGGATTCTTGCTCTACGAGAACTAAGATTTTACTTGCAGACTATCTTTTGCTTTTAATGCCGCTTGTTTTGGCATGATTTTATAACCTTTTTTACAACAAATTTGATTCGGCATTTTATTTTTATTTCTTTAGTTATTTCAAGTCCTAGTCGGACTAGGATTTGCTTACTATAAATAAATAGAGTTGTAGTCTTTGGGCCTATTAAATTCATTCTCTCTCGCTCTCTCTTCTTGATCATCAATGGGTGGTGATCTAAAATTCAAGTCCTCCAAAGAAGCTTCTCCTCAATCCTCCATACCAAAAAACAAACCCATGCACCTAATTCCTTTAGATCCAAAATTCGAAATCCATTCCATCTCAGTACTAGACCCATTGGACACCGCAGATTCGGCTACAACAGACCTCAGAATAAGTCTCACATCAATAAACACTAGCGAAAATAGAGAAATTATGTACGACAACATCGCGGTCTCGGTTTTTCATGAGGAAGAACTTCTCTTTGTGGGTATTTTACATCCTTTTCATCACGAAGCCGGAGAGACATCGAAGCTGGTGGAGGAAACCGTTGTTGCCTCTATCGGGAACGTGGAGAAATCAGCGGTTGTGGGTGGCGGGAATCTCAGTGTCAAGATTGATGCAAGGATGAAGTATGCCCCAGGGACATTATTGGAAAGAAACGTACCCGTGACGGCCCGGTGTGAGAATGTCAGTGTTGAATTTACTTCAACCCCGCCGGATTCCGAGGTTGAACCAGGTGATCAGAAGAAGGCCGGGTGGGTTTTTCCGGTGGGGCGGGTTGATTTGGTGATCTGGCGGGTTTCGTGTCTATTATATATTTTAGAGGTTTTGTTTTATTTCGTTTATTCATATTGCCGGGGATATGTTCTTTAGGCCAAGGAATGGATTATTATCTATTCTGTTTCTGGTAATATTGTGGCCGAGGATTATTAATTAAAAAGTCCTATTTAGTTTCATATTCATTCTTCATCTCGGTAATTTGTGGTTCAGATTAGAAAAAAAAAATGGTCTCGTCTTAAAACAATTTACACCTGTGAAAAACTTTTAGATCATCGAGGTAATATGAATTGCTTTCAACGTTTAAACCCAGAGAGAGTGTGATAATTAAGCTCCAGCAAACAAGGATTATCAAGGCTCTCAACACTGACTCTGAAAGATTCAATTTCAATTTTCATGATTTGTACGTACCTTTGGATCGAATGGGTTGGTTCCCCATTGAGTGAATATTATTAATTAAGGTTGCAAATATTATTAATTTCTTGATATTCAACAGCAAGCTCTTATATACACAAGAGGTTACCATTCTGAAAAATATATAAATACACAATTTATATAAAAATGAGCCACTTATTTGGACCGAAATTTCGGGTCGGAAGCGATGTCCATGCTTGCCTCCCTCAAGGAGGAACCGGTTCTAACCCAACTAATAGCAAGTGCAATAGACTCCACAAATATCTCCATATCCCTATTTTACTCAGCCAAACTCAAAAAACAAGCTCTGACAGGCTCCCTAAACAGGTTGGTAAAATACCAAATGCTACAGTACCTCCCTAAATCCCTTCCCATTTTGGGAGTCACTATTCACTCCCTTTGACATTATTTATTAATATTTTCTCTCCTCTTATATATATACTAGGTATAGGGCCATGTGTGTTGCACATGTTGTTTGCCCGTCGATTAATGGAGGAAGTTTATTTGGTGTGAGAAGCAAAGGCTTGTGATTATATAAATTGATGAATGAATGTGAAGCTACTGCTTAGATTTGCTTTTATACTGGAAGCTGAGGAGATTGAGGAGCGTGTAACACTTAAGCTAGGTTCTACGACAGTTGCGATACATGTTTTGTTTCCCGTTAGTTTAATTGATGTATTTTACGTGATTTGGCATAGATATGGATATTACAAGCCATTACAATCCGAGAGCAGCATTGCCGAAGCCATTACAAGCAGAGCAATCCAGGACAAACTTGGACTCCATTAACAAACCAAAGCAAGAGCTCTCAAGGAGAAAAAAGAAAAAACAAATTTATTTTTTAAAATGTATCCAGATATCTGTATCCATAACTATGCTAAAAATAACTCAAAATCCATACATAAGTATCCAAACTCACTCGTTAGCAATTCTCTGCGCTAAATTAAGCTGTCTATGATTCCAATCTATTCCTCTCTCGCCTGCAAAATCATCATCAACATTTGAATACGATGACCACTGTTCATTACTCCCTCCTTCCTTTTTTAAATGATTCGTTTGGGAAACGTGTATTTTTGTGGACGTTAAAAAATGCACCTCCGTATAACATTTTTAATTTTTTTTGGCACCAAATTAAAGTTCTCAATGAGCACTTTAATTTGGTATAAAAAAATTAAAAAATTATATAGAGAAATATGTTTTTTAGGAGTTTGAAATTGCACGTATTTCCGTATGAATCACTTAAAAAGGGACGGAGGGAGTAGTAAACATGTAAAAAATCTTTGACTTAAATATGTTCACCAATCTCTACCATAAACGGTCAGAAGCAAAACTCACCTCCATTTCCGCTTCAGTTTAGCTTCGGTGAAAAACAATTTTTCGAGCTCTCTCTCTCTTTCTCTCTCCCGTTTTGTCTCTCTCTGGTTCGATTTACGTGACAACCCCTAGATTTTTTTTTGCTAGCAGAGGAGAGATCGAACGGGTCGAAGAAGAAGATAGATCCCCCAAGGTTGCTCTCTCTCCTCTTACTTTTGACAGCTACAATCATCCTTCTTTCCTCTTACTTTTGGTTTGGGATTAGTGTAAGGTGTTATTCTGTCGAAGTGCTACATTTGAAGATGGTATCAAACGCAATTTTACTTTTCTATTCCTGTTGCTCTTCTTTTGTGTGGGACTGCATTGAACTTTGCACATAAAGTAGGGGTTTTATATACAAGGGCATGATATGTGTACTAGTTAATTGGTTATGGACATAAAGATTTGTGTCAAGATAGGTTTTCCACACTAGGGCTTTTATTGACAAGAACTTGGTAAGATTAAAATATGTAAGCTATTTTGACCATTTATAAGTACAGTAAATATGTGTATTCTTTGAAAATTAACATGATGCAGTATGTTTTTTTATAGCTCGGTGTCCGGATTAGATTACGTGTATCTCAACTAATCACGAGTTCAATATGTTATTAATGACAAAAAACAAACTTGGATCAAGACTATGTAATATCCAAACTGTTGGAAGAAAAAATTTAGGACAGTGGATTAATTAAGCAGTAAATTACAACAGAGAAATTTAGCTACTTTCACTTAGTGACGGCAAAATAAAATAATGAGAGTTCCAAGGACAGGATATGTGTACTAGTATGAAGCATGACCATAAAGTGTGAGAGTTCCAAGGACAACAAAATAAAATATTCCCTCCATCCCAAATTTTTTGTCCAGTCCGCAAAACGAGAACTTGAAAATAACACAAAAAAATTCAAGAAAAATTCAATTTTTTTAACAAGTTACTAGATATCAACGAGTACTTTTAATTTATGAAAAAAATTAGAAAATTTTCTTTTAAAAGACTTATTATTTTTAGGTCCTCGTTTTGCGGACTGAACAAAAATTTTGGGACGGAGGGAGTAATGCCCAAGCACCATAGTTACATATTTACATTTATACAATTTATAACAACATATTGGACTCGTGATTAGTTGAGATACGCGTAAGCTAACCCAGACACCAGAGCTATAAAAAAACATACTGGGCTCATGGATTGGTCATATTAAACATATTGCATCGTGTTCATTTTCAAAGAATACACATATTTACTGTACTAATAAATGGTCAAAACAGCTTACATATTTTAATCTTACCAAGTTCTTGTCAATAAAAGCCCTAGTGTGGAAAACCTATCTTGACACAAATCTTTATGTCCATAACCAATTAACTAGTACACATATCATGCCCTTGTATATAAAACCCCTACTTTATGTGCAAAGTTCAATGCAGTCCCACACAAAAGAAGAGCAACAGGAATAGAAAAGTAAAATTGCGTTTGATACCATCTTCAAATGTAGCACTTCGACAGAATAACACCTTACACTAATCCCAAACCAAAAGTAAGAGGAGAGAGAGCAACCTTGGGGGATCCATCTTCTTCTTCGACCGGTTCAATCTCTCCTCTGCTAGCACAAAAAAACCTAGGGTTTGTCACGTAAATCGAACCAGGGAGAGACAGAGAGAGAACCTTGAGAGAGAGAGAGAGAGAGAGAGAACCTTGGTTGTGTCAGCTTCTTCTTCGAACGTCTACATTTTTTGTCGTCTGTATCGTTTTCTCTCAGCTATTGATTTAAGGAAAGAAGACACACCATTTCCACGTCTGATGGAATGGGTTATGACCCATATCTGATGTTTGACCTGCGAATGGGTTTTGGCCCGGTTTTAACCCGCGAATTGCATTTTGAAATCTGGCCCTTGGATGAGATCCAAGGGCTACGGTGAAAAGTCCTCATTTTAACTCAAATAAGGGCCCTTTATTGGAAGGGGATTATATATATTTATATATATATATATATATATATATATATAGAATTTTCTTCCAATCCGGACCATTGTTTGTTCGTCACTTTCTGGACCAAATCTGGACAATCCAAACCGTTAGATGTGTTTAAAACGTGTTTTTAAAGTCCAACGGGATGTTTCGTCAAAAAAGAATACACGAAAGGAGTTTATCTGAGTAGTTTTTAATAAAAACGTTGTAGCGTTTTTATCAAAAACTGCTCAGATAAATCCCTTCTAGGTATGTTCTTTTTATGAATCCTCAAGTTGGATCTTAAAAACATGTTTTAAACACATTGAGCTATTCGGATCGTCGAGATTTGGTCCGGAACTATGAAGTCCGGACGGGGTCCGAATTTTAGTGGTTTGGATGGGAAGTGGAATATATATATATATATAGAAGGAGGATCTTATAAGGGCTCCCTTACATAAGCCTTATGTAAGGGATTTGTCGTTCGAGATTGAATTTCAATTATCCGAGACAATCTGAACCGTTAGATGTGTTTAAAACGTGTTTTTAAGGTCCAATGCAAGGATTCGCAAAAACAAAATACCCGGTAGGGCTTGATCCAATCAGTTTTTGAAAAAACGCTATGTATAACTTTTTTATCGAAAAATGCTTGGATCAAGCCCTTTTGGGTATTTGTTTTTTACGAATCCTCATGTTAGACCTTAAAAACACATTCTAAACGCATCTAACGGTTCGGATTGTCGAAATTCAATCTCGAACGAAAAATCTCTTACATAAGCTATGTAAGGGAGCCCCTATAGCTTATGTATATATATATATATATATATATATATGTGTGTGTGTGTGTGTGTGTGTGTGTGTGTGTGTGTGTGTGTGTGTGTGTGTGTTTGTATTATTTAATTGGTATAGAGAGAGTAATAAGGAGAATTGTTGGAGTGTTGAAAGAGATGTGAGTAGGTAAAACAGTTTTCACCAATCTTTTTAAGGAGGATTTGGGTTCTCATTGTTGGGGATGCTCTAATATTTTTCGATCCTTTTTATTTTTTTTTGAACAACAATATTTTCCAATTCTAATTTCATCAATCTCATGGTTGATTTAATGTCTACAAATGAAACCGAACCCATCCTAATCTGTAAGTTAAGGTGCGGTTTCAGTTTTGAATCACCGCTCACTTAAAAGCTAACAATACAGGTTTATGAATTGATTTTACAATTGAGCTCTTAAAAATCACCGAGTGTCCAAATATAGCAAAATACTCCCTCCGTCCCATCCATATTAGTTGTCCTTTAAGAAAAACATGCATTTTTCACGCAAAAAATAATGTGCTTATGAGAATCATTTTTAAAACTAATTTTTTCTACTCAAGTTCGATAACAACAATCTTAATTTCAAATCTTAGTTTTCCACTTCCCTGAACAACAAAACAAAGCATGACAAACAAACCAAAAAAAACAAATTTCATGGGGGTCGTGTGAAGTAATGATATTAGTAATATGGACCTAGAAACCGAATCAATCCAAATCTGTAAGTTACGGTTCGATTTCGGTTTTGAATCACCGCTGACTTAAAAGCTAACAATACAGGTTTATGAATTTTTAAACGTTCTCAAATTACATCAAATAGACATATTCACTAAAAACATAACCAGATTTTTCAATGGAAGCTCTTTAAAATCACCAAGTGTCCATGTGAAGCAAAATAACTAGCAATATTAAAGGCGGAACTTTAGATTCTGTTTTAGATCATGATGTAAGACAAGATTAGGAAGTTTCTTTATTTTTATTGGAATTGTATTAGAATAAAATTTTGATTAGGAATATGTTCGTTTAAGTTAGAGTTATTATCTTTCTGCATTCGGTTTTGGTTTGGATTTCTAATTTTATTAGGATTCTTGATCTACAAGAATTAAGATTTTATTTAGAGATTTTCTATTCCGTTTAGTGCCCGCTTGTTTTGGCATAAGTTTATAACCTTTTTTTGCAATAAATTTGATTAGACTTTATTATTTTTATTTCTTTAGTTAATAGTTAATTCAAATCCTAGTCGAATTAGGATTTAGGATTTTCTTAGGGCCTGTTTGGCCGCCTAGTTATCTCATTTTCTATTTCTCATTTTCAAGTTTTAGGTGTTTGGCTTCCCAAACCAAAATGCATTAAGCCAAAACTCATTCTCAAAATTTGACAATAGAGAGGAGAAGCCAAAATGAGGTTAAGATGAGCTTTTTGACTTTCCATTTTTCACTTTTCTCATTTTGATTAAAAAAAAGACCTACAAAATGTATTATGCACATATCTCACAACCATTACTCCTGTTGCAAAATACATTCTGCATCTTTTTCTCAAATACTCCTATCATATTCAAAACACATTTTCATCATAATTCAAAAAGCCAAAAAGTTGAAAATGAAAAGCTAAAAATGAGGCTCTCTAATCCCCCCTTAATATAAATAGGGTTGTAGCCTATGGGCATATTGAATTCATTTTCTCTCTCTCTCTCTCTCTTCTTGATCATCAATGGATGGTGGACAAATTTCTACCCCAAGTCCTCAAACCATGCCTTCCAAAGAAGCTTCTCCCCAATCCTCCATCCCAAAAAATATACCCATAAACCTTCCTTTTGATTTTTGCACTGACCCAACATTCGAAATCCACTCCATCAAAGTACTAGACCCATTGGACACCACCGGAGATAATTGGGCTACAACAAAACTCGGAATATGTCTCACATCAATAAACCCTAACAAAGATAGAGAAATTATGTACGACAACATCGTCGTCTCGGTTTTTCATGAGAAAGAACTTCTCTTTGTGGGTATTTTACATCCTTTTCATCATGAAGCTGGAGAGACGTCGAAGCTGGTGGAGGAAACCGTTGTCGCCTTTATCAGGTACGTGGAGAAGTCGGCGGTTGTGGGTGGCGAGAATTTCAGTGTCAAGATTGATGGAAGGATGAAGTATGCGCCAGGGTCATTATGGGAAAGAATCGTACTAGTGACTGCCCGGTGTGAGAATGTGAGGGTTGAATTTCCTCCGCCCCCATCGGATCCCGAGGTTGTAACCACCGTGACAGAGGAATTATCAGGTGATCAGGAGGCTGGGTGGGTTGATATGGTGATCAGGGGTTCGTGTCTATTAGGATTTTTTTGTTTATCAGGTGATCAGGGGTTTGTGACTTTGTGTCTATTAGGGGTTTTTTTATTCGAAAGCAAAGGATTTCATTAATCTTTTGTTACAAAAAATATCAGGGATCTAGGAATACGGTATCACAACGAGAGGATACGGCATCACAACAAGATGAAGCTTATGATCCAAGAATATGGCATCCTAGCCGCATTAGGGTTTTCGGTAGCTTGTCATTTGCGTGTTTTTTTTATCACTAGGTTGTTTTTTCCCGATTGACTAAAATTTTTTTAGTAATATCTCAAATATGTGCTTTGTGGCTAATATTATTTTAGGCACCAAATTGGATATTTTAATGGTTTTGTTTAATTTCGTTTATTTATTTCGGGGGTATTCTTTTAATGGTGATATGTTTTTTAGGCTGAGGATTATTTAAGGTACCAATTTGTTTGTTGAAATAGTAACTTTTTATTTGTTCTGTTTCTGGTAATATTGTGGCTACTCGTAACTTTTTAAACTCGTGTCTCTCAAAACCCCTAACGCAAGCTCCAATTAAGTTTGAATATTAGTATTAATTAAGTTTGCAAATATTATTAATTTATTGAGCCTCAATAGCAAGCTCTTATATACACAAGAGGCTAAATTTTAAAAAATAAATACACAATTTATATACAAATGAGCCACTTTTTAATTTGGACCGAAATTTGGGGTCGAAGGCAATGACCATGCTCGCCAAGAGGAACCGGTTCTAACCCAACTAATATTTTCCAATTCTAAGGGGATATGCCACTAACTTGGCTTTTTTGGCTTTTGACTTTTTTATGTAAGAGCTCGAAAAATGCATTGGTTTTTTATGTGATGTATTGTGAGGGAATGACCTGTCTCGAAAAGCACAATAAGCTGGGTTTTGGCTTTCTGAATTTTTTTTTTTGAAACAGCAACAAAATTTTATTGAACTCGACAAAGGGTACATCGAGGGGAAACCATATCCAAGCAAAAGAGCAAGGATAAAGAAAGGTAACACAACTAACGAGACACTTAAAAATGAAGCCAAAAGAGAGAGAAGAAAGAGAAAACACTAGAAAAAGACTTGTCCAGACATAGGAACAAGCTCCCACATGGACATAGAAAGCATATTCTATTTTCCGGGCAGCAAAAAACACACCACCAGATTGTAGATATTCCCTAGCCTTGGCTTTTTGAGTGAGTGGAATACGACTTAATTTCACCAATCTCATGGTTGATTTAATGTCTACGTAATTATCCCTCTCATGATCAAAGATTTAATTCTAAAAGTGGAGTCATGATAATCCAATAATTTCACAACTACTGTGGATAGCTATCGCATACAATAAGTTCGTCACAGATAAGATTGTTACGGTCTCACAAATAATTGAGAATAATGTAGATAATACTAACACTTATCGTAATTCTATTTAGAAATTCCATCCTTTATTTATATGATTTTTTTAACAAGAATAATAAATACTAATTATTCTATGGTCTTGGGACAACGTCACATTGACGTCGTGCTCCAATTCCCTTATTACCATAGATTTGGAGGGCATATAGTGAGCAGTCCTAACCGTTCAAAACGAACGTCTGTGATTGCACACTACACGTCAGTAATGAGCAAGCTTACCTATGAACCACACATTGTAGAGTCGGTTACACAGAAATATGTGGTGAATAAGAGTGTTGAGGCACCACGTGGCGGTGGCGGTGCCCTGAGACCATAAAAATATTTACTCCTTGCATGGTTAGGGATATTAAATCAATTACGATGTAAAAAAATCATTGCAATCCTTCAGAGTGATGTTTTCCGTATAGAACTCGTTCCCTTTGAGTAAGTCAAGATTTGGGTTTTTTCCTTTATTTAACTCCTGTAGTCCTGTCTCTCGACAACGCTCCGAAGCTATTTCTTCACCCATGTCCACCAGAAGAGCTGCCGCGGCGGCCACCTCCACCGAAAACGACTGCTGTGAATGTGATATTCTAAAACCCGTTGGTTTCATTCTGTTTGGCACCCTCATTTCTTACCTATTCACCGTCATCGCTAACTACGAGTATTCTATCGTCCCCGAATTCCGAATCGACTCCATCTCCGTGCCACCCTTCACAATCACAGAAGGGTGGAACAACAACCGGATACAGATCCTTCCCCAAAACGACGTCGACCTAAACTTCACCGTCACAAACCCTAGCAACGACCGAGACATGATATGTGACAATATCCTGTTATTGGTTTGGGTTAAATATGTACTTTCCCCTTAAACTATCAATTTTTTTTTTACTTCCCCCTTCAACTACCAATTGAACTCACTTCCCCCTTCAACTACCATTTTCTTCTTTAGTAAGGACAAATCATGTTTTCCATCCAAAATTTGTGACAGATAACGTTAATCTGATCCTTTCTATTTTTTAAGTGCCAAACAAAAGGGTAATATGGACATTTCATAAACCTAAAATAGTGAGCTGAATTGGGGATTTCCTACTATGAAATCTTGCATAACATGCACATCACGGTGTATGTCTATTGTCTGCTTATGAAGGAAGGAAAGGAAACAAATCTTGTTTCCAATTTGATAAGGGGAATCCAAGAACAAAACTTAATCGAAGCACAAAACTAGATCAAAATGGCTCCAATTTAATTGACTGCTTTGGCCAAGCAAAATTTAGGGTGGAGTTGTATACAATTTTTTGCGGAGGGAGAACGGGCAGTGTGAGTAATGTGTTATTTCTTCACTCTGACTGGAGAGAAGTCGCTGGGGGGTTTTCGCACAGCTGCACACCCGATCGGACAGAATTAGGACACTTGCCTTGATCTGAGGTTCACAACAACGGAAGAAGGAAGAAGATGATACATATATACATATACATATACATATAAGCTATGCTAGGTTAAAGACTAATATAGCCTTTGGGTTAAGTTTTCCATCCATCAAATGGATGGAAAACGTGATTTGTCCTTGGTAAATAAGAAAATGATAGTTGAAGGGGGAAGCGAGATCAATTGATAGTTGAAGGGGAGAGTAAAAGTTTTTTTGATAGTTTAAGGGGCAAGTAGATATTTAACCCTTATTGGTTTCCTACAAGAAAGAATTGATCTTGGCTGGTTTCATAGCTCCGTTCCATCAAGAAGCCGGTGAGGAGAAAACGGTTCATGAAACCGTCGGTGCTGCCTCACCGGGGTTTGTTAACAATTTAGTGATTGCTAGATCCTTAGTTTCGGCTGAGGCTGTGAATTTCACTCTGAGAGTTGATGGCTGGGTTAAGTATTCACCCGGAACATCGTCGGAAAAAGTCCATGGATTGAAGATATTGTGTGAGAATGTGGAGATTGTATATCCACCGGATCGCCATTCGAAGGCGGGGACCATGTTGGGAAAGCCGGAGAAATGCAGGGTTATGGTGGTGGAGGCTTTCTGATCTCTTATAATATTAGGGTTTTTATGGTTACTCTCTCCAATCCTTTTCCCCTTATCCGGATATAATTTAGCATTAAATCGAATAAAAGTAATGTTCGTTCATTCAGTTATTGAGTTTTATTATGCGTTAGCTTTTAACATATCACTCTATATGTAAATTGAGTACAAAAATCATTATATAGTTTCGGCTAAGGCTGTGAACGTGAATATGATACGACCAGCCAACACGAAAATTAAACAGGACGATTACGGGTTAGACTAGCGCAACACGATTAGGATATGATCGAATACCTGTTTGATTTTCTGTGTCGACCCGTTAATCCAAAATGACACGACTGAAACACGACACAGTACAATGCCAGTGTTGCCAACCCATAGCCGATACTTGTGTTTGCTTAAAGATTAATTTTGTTTCTTTCAAATTTCTTAATCAATAGTAGTTTATTTGAATTTGTTGGCCAACTTGTACAGGTATGGAAAGACAAGGCATGCATATTATTAAACCATTACAAAATTATTTTCCAATATCAAAATCAACTACGTTCATATTGAATTTCCTAGTCACTGTGTCTTCATTCTAAAAATTTCAAAATTAATCAAATTCATTTAGATGGTAATGAAGGGGAAATAGTTAGTAAGATTGCTCGAATGGAGGAAATTGATGAAGTGCATTCCAGGAACATGTTTCTAAATGAGGCGAAAGCTGTTTGGAATTTTGAAAAGACAATGCGAATTAGTTCCGATGGTGATGAAGGGGAAGTCATTAGCAAGATTGCCTAAATGAAATAAATGGATGAAGTGTGTTATGGAGCCATGTTGACCAAGGAGGATAAGAACGATCGAGGTTACATGAATTGAAAAACTTTTGAATGATCGAGGTCACATGAATTGAAAAACTCTTGAATGATCGAGGTCACATGAATTGAAAAACTCTTGAATGATCAAGGTCACATGAATTCCTCTCTGCGTGAGTCCGAATGTAGACTATGATAAGGTTGTTACAGTCTCACAGATAATTGAGAATAAAACAAGATTCTGAAGATAAATATTTCAAATAGTACAAATTATCATAAGGTATAAGTGTTTGAATTTATGAAGAGTTTTAGGTTGTAAATAATTATGGCGCTTCTGGAAGATGGAGGAGAGGAAAGGTCGTGGTGAAGTTAGTAATATGAACCTAGAAACCGAACCAATCCGAATCTGTAAGTTACGGTTCGATTTCGATTTTGAATCACCGCTCACAGATTTTTCAATTGAAGCTCTTTAAAATCACCAAGTGTACCAAAATAACTAGCAAGATTAAAGGTGGCATTTATGATGGTTGTGCCAAAATTGAGATTATAACTTTAGATTCTGTTTTAGATTTTGAATTCTATATTGTGGTTCACTAAAGCTGTAAAATTGTATATCCGGCTTTAGAAACCTATAACTGTTAATTTAATGTAGGACAAGATTACGAAGATGTTCTTT
Organism: Gaultheria prostrata; assembly: GCA_036023075.1. Taxonomy (NCBI): domain Eukaryota; kingdom Viridiplantae; phylum Streptophyta; class Magnoliopsida; order Ericales; family Ericaceae; genus Gaultheria; species Gaultheria prostrata. The sequence goes on along the minus strand of JAXBDA010003682.1, from coordinate 8,335 downwards.
TAGGTTAGAATTATTATCTTTCCGTATTTGGTTTTGGTTTTGATTTCTAATTTTATTAGGATTCTTGATCTACAAAAATTAAGATTTTATTTAGAAATTTTCTTTTCCTTTTAATGTAGGCCAAGTATTTTCCCGTTAGCACATACGTCTCCTCTACTAGCTAGACCTCTTGCCTTGTCCCAAACTCTATGTTCCAACTCCTTATCTTGTTCATCCGAGCAATCAACTGCTCGGATTCCATCTCACACCCAAACAAATCTGAGTCATACATGTTCATCTACAAATCTGAGCCGTCGATTGCTGAAATGGATGGCTCGGATGAACGGGACAGGGAGTTGGGACAGGGTTTTCGAGACAGCAGATCTGCCACCACCTAAATATATGTGCTTGTATTCTTCTATTCCTTAAAACCCTAGAAACCATTCATCTCTTTCACTCTTGTTGATCATCAATGGGTGGTGGATCTATTCCTAACACAAGCCCTCAAACCATGCCCTCCAGAGAAGCTTCTTCCCAACCCCCCGTCTCAAAAACAGAGCTATGTGCAATAATAATAACTGCAATTACATTCTTCATCGGATTAACTTTACCACGAGAAATCCCAAACCTTCCTTTTGATTATCGAATCGAACCAAAATTCGAAATCAACTCCATCTCAGTTCGGTACCCACAGTACAGTTGTGAAACTTGGGATACTTACCTCGACATAAATGTCACGTCAATAAACCCTAGTAACCACAGAGAAGTCGTGTACGACAACGTCGTGATCTCGGTTTTTCATGGGAAAGAACTTTTCGTGGTGGGTATGGCGCCGCCTTTTTTTCACAAAGCCGGAGAGAAGGAACTGGTCCAGCGAATCTTTGTCCCTACCTTGGGGTCTGAGAACTCGGCGCGCGGTTGTGGATGGCGAGAATTTCAGTATCAAGATTGATGGAAGGTTGAAGTATGCCCCACGGACGTTTTGGGAAAAAATGGTACCCGTTACGGTCCGGTTTGAGGATGTGACGGTTGAATTTCCACCGTCGGATTCGTTGGAGGAGGGGTGGCCCAACTTTGGTGGTTGCTAGGCAGTAATTTGAATCTTATAATAATGGTTTTGTTTAATTTCGTCTAATTTATTTTGGTGGTTGTACGTTCTTTTGGTTGTGACGATTTCGAATATATGTGCTGAGGACTATTCTAGGTACAAATTTGGTTCTTGTAATGCTTTTCTGTTTTTGGTATTCTTATGGATTTAGGAACTATGGCAAAAACAACCCAGTTGTTCTACGGTTGAACCGTGAAAAACAATCTGCAGTTACAAAGATTAACAGGGATTCAGAAATACGGCATCACAATAAAAGAAAGTATCCCTATTATTCTACTGTTAGTTGTTACTCGCAAAAACAAAACCTACGTCTAGGCCACTAGGATGCTAGGTCTCACAAATGCAATTGATATTCACGCTCCACTTTTTGAGGGCAGATTGTAGATTGTAGATTTTTTAGGGCAAATTGTAGTCTTATAGATACTTGAGAATAAAACAAAACTCTGGAAAAAACTGCTATTCAAAGATAAATATTTCAAGTAGTAGTAATTATCAGAACGTAGATAAGCTTTACTATTAGATAACTGGGTCGTGGACGTCCTTAGCAATAAGGGCATTCACGACGGATGTAGAGCCGCGGTGACTCTGGGTGTGAGGATGGAGAGTCGGATAAGGAATGGACCTGAGACCTCGTTTCGAAATGAACCGCGGGTTAAATATGGTCTGTCAGAATGTGAAGATTTTGCTCCGGTCAGATTCGGAAGGTGGGGTTATCGTGGGGAAACCGGTGAAATGTAGGCTTCAGGTCATCAGGTGGGGAAATATTTTGGGGAGAGATATGTCTTATGTCAGTGAAGATTTGTTGCTTTGTTTCGTCACTTAGTTGAATGGGGATTCTACTAATTGATTTCTTATTTGAATAAATGGACAATATGATTAGCCATATCTTTCATTCTATAGTTGAAATAGTAAAAATGATCATAAAATAAAAAATGGAGCATGTTGTGATAGTATAAGGCCATATTCCAATAACTCAAAAAAACCAAAAAACCAGCTTATTTGTAAAATCAAGACAGTCACTCTCTCATAATACATCATATAAAAAGCCGTGAAAAGTCAAAAAACTCTCTTAGTGAAACACTCCCTAAGATATACATATAGTTGTAGACCTTTATGACCGGTTTCACACATGTTATAACTTTGGTTGGTCTTTTAGTTTATTTATTTTTATTTTTTAAAAGAAAAATTTACCAATGAACCGGATTATTCTCTCAAGCCCCTCCCGCAGTCATTTCTCCGTGTTTGCGTGAAGTGAAATGTCTCGAAAGGAAAATTCAAAGAGAATGGACCCTGCGACCTTGAGATGGTAATTAAGCTCCGTCAATGCAAATCGATAACCACTGATATAACTCCATTGGGTTAGGTTGGTCTTTTGTTAATAAGTGTACATGCCAAGGAATATATTTGCTAGCACCATTAGGGATCTTCTAATTGATCTCCACTGTGTCGTTCATTTGGTGATGAATCACCTGTACCCACCCAACTCTGTCAAGTACCACATTCAATGTTGACCTGACAAATGAGCCGATTTTTTTTACATTTAAGCAAACTCTATTCGTTCCGATAAACAAGCTTAAAACCCGAGTTCAAACTCTGACTTAGGTACTTATGAGTCAAGTCCATAAAAAAAACAAGCCTCGAAATGCTTGGGAGCCCATTTTATGCACAACTTTGAGGTCATTGACCTTTGGATTGAAAAAGCAAATACTACTCCACTTCTACATGAAATTTGCATATCAATTTGAGCAGCACTGTTGACCCACCATTGTTTCTTGTTTTTTTTTTTTTTTTTAATTTTTTTTACATTAGAAACTGACAGTGAGTTAAATAAAATCAAAGAGGGGGAGAAGTGGTTCAGTGTGCTGTTGACCCACCATTGCTGACAAGTGACAATGGCTTCTTGTTGGTTTCGTGGAACACGTCTAAAGGGCATTGTCGTCCGTTACAAACAACAGCTGACGCTCTGCATGACGTATAGGAAAAATTATTTGGTGCTCTTGGGGCCGCCAACACCCATATCAACGGCACATTTTCCACATTTTTAGTGCTAATAATTACTCCCTTCGTCCCAATTTGCTTGTCCCTTTTGGGGAAGTAAGTTTTTAAGAGGTGTGAAAACTTTGTATTGTCTTTTCTGTTTCGCCCCTAAGTACAGTCAAAATTACTGTGGCCAATTTTGTGGGGCTAATTTTTTTTATGAAACGTAGAACATATTCAATATGAATCTTGTTTGATAGATATCAATTAGTTTTATTATACAAAGTTTTGAAAACCATAAAAACCTATATAAAATAAAAGATAATGGACAAGCCAATTGAGATGGAAAAAATACTTTTTAAGGGTAAAATTGAAAAGTGACCCTGTTTTGATGGATATTTTTAGAAATTGGACAAATATCCCAAAATGGAAAAAAGAATGACCAGCAATTTGGGACGGAGGGAGTAAATATATGAGCCCAACGAAAATGTAAGGTGAATAAAATTGTAAGATCACCAAGTAGTGGTGCCCCAAAGTCACAAAATCATTATTCGACATAGTCTTCCCCAAAGTAATCATTGTTAGCAGGGACAGAGCCAAAAATTTACTTTACTTGTGGTGAATAGGTATACTAAAAAATTAAAAGGTCGACTACAATATGATAATTGTCGAGTTTTGAAAAAAAACCAATATAAAACACTAAAACTTTTAGCAAAAATGATGTTTCTCATCTATTATATGCACGCATAATAGGTCATGAACATCGCTCATATAAAAATGGTTGACACTGTGATTTCCTCGTTGTTAGGGTTTTTTTTTTTCCTTTTGTCTTGATCTAACACATTGATTGAAATAGAGTTTGTATAAAATCAAAATTTATAAGTTCGGTTTTTCATAATTTAGACTTTTATGTTTCATAATCACTTGGCCCATTAATCATTCTTTTGACTAACTCTTTGGGCCTCTTCCACTGAAATAAAAAAGTAAAGAACTGGACTTTCTATATAACGAAAGAACAAAAAAATGACGAGCCAATATAATTTGAACAATTTTTTGTTTTAATATGTTAGTAGTATTTAAAATCGTTGTGGTGGCAGCCACCATCATTTGTCTCCTTTGACTCCATCCGTAATTGTTATTAGGGAAAAAACATTTTGCATAACGGTAGGAAGAGGATTTTCCCTAGGCCATATTTTATTAATAGTGCATGTTTTAGTATTTCGATTTTAAATATTAAACAAAGAAATACAAGAAAATGCACTATAAAACATCGAGAAATATATTACTAATAAAAAAAAATATTGGATGACGTTAGGAATGAGAATTTCCCTATTTCTCATCACTGAAATTACTACCAATCCTTGAACTTGTTTCTCATAAACTACTAGGAATGCCAGGAGCATGCGTCCAATTATTAGCATCATCGGACCAACCCGGGGAATGGCGGAGATTATCTGTAGTGTACATTTGAGCTGCTCATCTCTATAATTAATGTCTTATATTTCAAACAACATCATACTAGTAAGATGGAAATACAGTCAGTCTGAATTTGAAACTTTAAAATCACTTTCAAACGACTAAAATGATGCACTACAGAGTCCCCGATTCCTGGACCAACCCATTAAAAAAGTTTTTGATAAAAAAATTCAAAATTAAGAAAGTAACAAGACAAAAATAATTCTTTGTTTAATAAGCAAAATTTTCAATAAATGAGCTACAACAAATTAAAATCAGAACAAGCTCTCTGCAATGGTTGTTCTCCTGTGATTCGATGATGCCAGGGACGGATCCAGAAATCTAACCCAGTGGGGGCATCTTATTAATTGTAATCGTGCAATTTTTTCCCCTAGTCAACGATTTTTCTAAATTTAGACATTTATTATGGACTATAAAGATTATAATATATAATTTTTTTTTTTTAAAAGTACAAAAATAAAAAGGGAGAATTAAAATTCAGCAGAAAAAACATACTAGGGGAAATGTTATTACCATTATACGTTCAGAATATATACTAAAACTACTAGGCTTTTGCACAATGAATGATGTTGGTCTAGCGGCAAGAGGGAAGGCATTTGTTTTGGAACCAAATGTCCAGGGTTCAAATCTCAACATTTACTCTTAATTGATAATTGATAACCTTTCAAATTTTGTACCTTACCACCAAAGAACACACATAATTTGTTACCTGATCATGACACAAATAATATATATACTGAACTTATTTATTTCCCAAAATTAAATTTTTTTTTAATCGATGAGTGGGAGTCAATAGGGGCACGTGCTCCTGCGTGACCCCCTTGGATCCGTCCCTGGATGCTGCCTAAAAGTCATTGGTCAGCAAAAATAAAACATTTGGCTTTAAAATTTCAGCTCAAACGATTCTTTTTTTTTTTTTTTTTTGAACAGAACTCAAACATTGGAAATTTGGAATTCACTGTTTTTCATCGAATAATTGGAGTTGCTCTAGCGGCTTTAGTACACCTTTTTGCTTTTAGGCAGAAAAAGAGCGTCGTGAGTCTGTGTGACCCTTCACAAACACATTGGATTAGTGTTTTTTTTTAGGTCTAAGGTCCCGTTCCACTAACTCAAAAAACCAAAAGACAGCTTATTACGTTTTTCGAGACAGGTCATCCCTTCACAATACATCACATAAAAAACTACAAAAAGCTACGTGTTTTTCAAGCTCTCACATAAAAAAGTCAAAAAACCAAAAAATCAAAAAACCAATCTTAATGGAACACCCCCTAATTATGTGGAAAGTAAACGCACCGAGATAAACGGGACTATTCTGCCCAACTTGGCAACTTGAGCGTGTCGCCCCATCACAATCAGTCTCACGGAAATTTCATCACACAGCCTGTCTACCTCGTCTCCACGTGGGCCCTACGTCGGCACAGACATAATGACAACTGCATATCCCAAAAACACCCAATAATTTTATCTTTACAAAATCTTTTACTTGGCTCAGGTTATTCCACGTGTCCCAATGGTCTAAGATTTCCTCCCTCTGACTCCATATAGATATAGATAGATATTGGACTCAGACCATTAACCAATCAGTTGCTAGATTCTTATTTTGTATAAGTGACTCACCCACTAAAACCCAACTCAATAGACATTTTTAGAGAGAGAGACGGGGATGGAAGAAGGTGGTAGTGGTAGTGGTGGTGGTGGTCGTGGTGCAAATTGCTTACCCGCCTTGTGGGGTATGGTGGCGAAGCCGTGTGACTCGTGCAAGGTGGGGACGGCGCTACTCTTCTGCCGAGTCGACTCAGCGTTCTTGTGCATCGGGTGCGACGCGAAGGTCCACCGTCACGCGCGCCACGAGCGCTTGTGGATGTGCGAGGTGTGCGAGCAGGCGCCCGCGTCCGTCACGTGTAAGGCAGACGCAGCCGCCCTCTGCGTCACGTGCGATGCAGACATCCACTCCGCCAACCCACTGGCTCACCGCCACGAGCGGATCCCGGTCGTCCCCTTCTACGACTCAGCGGAGTCCGTCGTCAAGTCAGCCGCTGCCGCCGCCGCCAACCTCCTCGAATCCACCGACGACCGAAGCACCACCCGCCACACTTGCCCTGAACCCGATCCGCCTTCGTGGGCCATACCCAACCCGACACACAAACTACCCGATGTCGATGCTCCGGATATGAAATCGATCGAGTTGTTGTTTTCGGATTCGGACCAATTCCTGGATTTCGATTACCCAATTGGGATACGCAATTCTGGGTCGGATAGCGTTGTTCCTGTTCAACCCATGAAATCAGCTCAAGCTCCGACGAAACAAATGGTGGATCCGTCACCGGAAAACTATGTGGAGATCGATTTCACGAACTCGAAATTCAATTCTGTCAACAACAGCGTAAGCACTCGATTACTTCACCTCAGTCCCAAGATTACTGACAAAAAGAATGATTAATCCAATTAATTTACGATTACCCAAATTGAATTTTGCTAATTAGGATTACAATTGATTCAATTTCAGTTTTCATCGTCCTCCATGGACGTCGGAGTTGTGCCGGACGGGAGCTCCGTGTCGGAGATTTCCTACAGCTACGGAAAAATCAGTTACAACGATTTAGGCGGTTCAGTCAATACGGTGCCGTTCAGCCACGGGAGTGACAGGGAGGCAAGGGTCTTGAGGTACAGAGAGAAGAGGAAGAACCGGAAGTTCGAGAAAACCATCCGGTACGCGTCGAGAAAGGCGTACGCCGAGACCCGGCCCAGGATCAAAGGCCGGTTCGCCAAGCGGACCGAGATGGAACCGGAACTTGTGAAGCGGTTCTTTCACTCCGGTCCGGATTTCCATGCCGAGGATGGCGGATACGGCGTCGTTCCATCGTTTTAGTTATCGTGTACTTCGCAACCGTATATTTAATCCCAAATAATTAGACGGTTTCGATCGGTTGTATGAGTATTTGGGGTTTGTTGTATTTTCTGATTGATGGAAATCAGGCCGTTGATTCTCATGCTCAAAAAGCCCCATTACTTTTTGTTGGTTAATGGGCCTCTTGTGAAAAGTTGGTTGTAAGCCAACTGTATCACTTTAGTTTCTTTTCCATTTCCTTTTTCAATGATCAATATATTGATCTGTTTCTCAATTCTCATTGGTGTAGACATGGCGCCTACTTTTTGGGTGGTTTTCCATCGTGTTAAAAGTCACAAAATTAATATTCCGTCAGTCCGGATTTGTTAGTCTATTTTGGAGATTTCAATTTTTTTTCCATTATTTTTTTTTCATCATTTTTAATGTACTTTCTTCATACTTTACCTTTTAACTTTTGGAAATAGACAAATGTTTTCGGACTTAAAAAAGTATGTTTGTGGATCAACAAATCCGGACGGAAGGAGTAATAATTGATCACTTTCTTGAAAACTTGTCGACATCACAAACTATGTTATAGAATATCGTGATCGAGTATTTTTTTTTCCCGTAAATACAACTTCAGAAAGCATACTTTAGATTTTTATTGAACGCCGTATGAATCTTAATGGACTCATTTGTGTGTCGTTTGATAATACAGTAAATTGATAGATTAAACATAATTTTTGACGTGATTGATATTCTTTATGAACTTTACTAAATAAACGTTTTCGACATGGTTAATTGAGGAAGTGCATCAAAAAATGCCCACAAAAGTTTACAGAAGTCTCCTAAAGGAGAGTCTCCTAGGGTTTTATCCCGGCCGTATCCTACCTACCCTCCGCCACCCCTCTTCCATCAGCCACCGCCCCCTTTTTTTCACCCTTTCTTTTTCCCCTTTTACTCTCTCA
>JAXBDA010003681.1:0-33154 GCA_036023075.1 Gaultheria prostrata | reverse complement strand
AATAATAGAACAAACATTCATCTATTAATTTGTGCAAAAAAAATTATTTTTTTCGTAGAACAAAGTCTATTTTTTTTAGTCCTTGGACTCCGTGCCGGACAAACATTATGGAACGGAGGGAGTATTAAGAATTAAAACGTGTATTGAAATATATAAAAAATAATTAAAATAATTTTAAAGTATTCTGAAAAATATAAAACAATGATACTGAAGTTTATTTTTTTTTCTTATTTATTTATTGTCAATACAGTGGATTGACATTTGACAATGGGAATACTCTTCTATTTTCTTTTCGATTGTGCTAACGGGCACACGGAAGCCCCGGATAAAATCAAATAATGTATACTACTACTAGGCGTAGCAATCAATTACCAGGTCGTAAACACAAGTTTTTCTTATTGCACACATTTGGTTATTTTAGGAATTCCATTTTAAATCATAGCCATTCGTCGACAACCCTAGCCGTTCATCGACACTCCCCGAAAGACCTCTCAAACGTTGGAAAACTCTCTGACAGACATCTCAAACCTCCAACACTCATCACCACCAGCAACCACCATCACCATCGTCACTCACCACCACCAAAATGGCCGTTGCAAAGCACTCTTGTGGTTGGATGGCAGAAGTGTAATTTCAATTGAGCAGAAAATAACCATTGTATTTTTGGTTCAAAAAATGGGTTTCGCTTCAGTTGGGGAAAAAAGAGAGGATAAAGGTTCATTTGATATAAGTTTGGTTCAAAGACTCGAGCAACATTTTGAGAGTTTTTTTCATCAAATTCAAATTTGACTTTACATCTGAGTTAGGCTGGAGCTGTTCTTATAAATGCATATAGTGAGATTAGACCGTTGATGTCAAAATTGAGCTGGTCCACTTTGGAATACATATTTCCATGATTTTTACTTTTCTTTCACATGTGAGTTGGCCTTGTAGCAGTATTCTAGTAGATTCTTCCAAATGCAAAAATATCCTAATTACATGCCCACTTCCCAGAGTGAAAGATACTCCATCCGTCCCATTTTATTTGTTCATCATTATGATTATGCGAATCTTTTTTGAACTCTTGTAGTTTTCAATCTATAACATATTTTAGGAAAAATCTACAATACACATCCCTTTTAAGTGTGTACGATATGCACCCATTATATGGGCCATATTGTGCCACCTCATAATAAATGACCTGGAAAACCGGTCATTCGTAACATTTTTGTGTAATTCGTAACTTTTATACTAAGAATTCGTAACTTTTAGACAATATGATTCGTAACCTTTTTTTTCCGTTTCGTAACTTTTCGTGTGTTTCATAACTTTTCGTGGGTTTCGTAACTTTGAGATAAAAAATCGTAACTTTTCTCAAATATAATTCGTAACATTTTTGTACATTTCTTAACTTTAGACAAAAATTCATAACTTTTTCATAAATATGATTCGTAACATTTTTGTACGTTTCGTAACTTTTAAACAAAAAATCGTAACTTTTCACAAATATGACTATGTTTTTGTTTTCTTTTTTTCTTCAATTTGTTAGGTCACCTGTTGCTCAGGTTAACAAGTTTCTAATTCGTAACTTTTTGTAATTGATTCGTAACTTTTAGCAATCCAACGGTAGATAAAATGGGTGCATATAATACACACCCAAAAAGGGATGTGTATTGTAGCCATTTCCCATATTTTGTATGCAATATGAGTCTTATTGGATAGATCTCAATTTATTCTATTAGACAAATTTTTTTTAAATATTATAAATAAAAAGATATAAACGTTTGAAAATGACATTGATATTCGGAGTGAGCAAACAAAATGGAACAGAGAAAGTATGTTATTGAGACATATTTCCTCCATCTGTGTTTGTTAGTCCATTTTCAGAGTTTGTCACTTTTCAAATTTTTATATCTTCGAATTTATAATGTCTTTCATGATTTTGAAAACTTTGAATAATAGAACAAAATGAGATTTATTAAACGAGATCCATATTGCATATTTTTTGGGATCTGTATTAAAAGATGTAATCAGTTAAAAAATGACACAAATTTTAAAAAATGACCAACAAACACGGATGGAGGAAGTATTAGTTTGTAAAATTTCTTCTATTCCCATGTATCTCAGTATGTGTCTCATTGCTCACATTGACCCAAATCGAAAGCTTGAAGTGACTTGCCACAATCCTCGAAGTTGAAATTCTAGTATGACTTATGCGTGCAGTGCGAGAATAAATTTCGTGGCTTTGAACTTCTTGATTTTACATTAAAGATGAGAACATTATGGAAATTGAAAATCAGATTCCATATTTCCCCAGTTATTGATAAATATTTGACCTATTTAATTGGCCCTGATCATCACTAATGGGATATGTAATTCATCGAAACCTCGCCTCTAATGTGTTTGTATTCTTTATATATGTTTTACTCCTCTAGTCAATAGGAACGATCTAAAGTAAAAATTATAGTCAAATTTAATAAAAAAATTGAGAGAAAAACATCAAAAAGATGGTGGCAAAAAGAGTCCCAAAACATTAAGGCCTGCAGGGGCCTTGTTTTTCAAAGTTAGAAGAGGAAGGAGAAGAAATGGCGTAAATAAGCAACTCCAAGACACTCTCTACTTAGCCTCTCTTGGCTATTGTAGAGAGTCAAAACCAATTTTCACCCCTCCAAGAGGCTCTCTACTCCCTAGCCACTTTGGTCTCAATCTTTTCGGCTCTTTACTACTAGAGAGCCTTCCCTGCTAGCTTCTCTATTTACTCACTCTCTCCTCCACTCACTTCCCCACTATTCTCTCTCCTTTTTATTTTTTATAATTTAAAATGTTTATAACTATTATTTTCCATATCTAATGTTAAAAAAAATATATATTTGAAACCTACTCGACAACGTCTATCAAACAAGACCAATATTGACTATGAAATTATGTGTAAAAAAATAATTTTTTGGGTGTAGGCCTTTTTAAAAAAAAATTATTATGAGTTCAAACCAAGATAAATTCATGAGCTCAAGTTCTATAAAACGAACCCAAATCAGCCAAATTAGTTTGGATAGAGAGCAAAGTAGAGAGTAGTGTTGGAATGATGGTGTGAAAAAGTGAATAGGCAAAATAGAATATGTACCTTTTTTTTGTCCTTTTGGATAGTTAAAGTAGAGAGGAGTGTTAGAGGTGTTCTAAGAAATGTAAAATAAAAATACTTACCCGACCACTGCATACGCCCATTAAGATAACCATTTTCTTTTTTACAATTGAACTTAAAACTCGAGCCCCACTATGGATATACCATTTGCTCTACACCAAATAGGATCATTCTATTGTCAGTCCAATGAGCTAACAAGCAAAGAAAGAGACCAAATAAATAAATATCTGATAAGGGATCCCTTATATGGCTTATGTGCGGGAATTTTTGTTCGAGATCAAATTTCGATGATCCGAACCGTTGGATGTGTTTAAAACATGTTTTTAAGATCCAACGTGAGAATTTGTCAAAAAAAAAAAACCCCGGAAGGGCTTGATCCAAGCATTTTTCTATAAAAACGTACTGTGGATGGTTGGGGCCCACGACGATTTTGGTTGTTGTGAAAACGAGGCGAATTAAGGGAAAAGAAAATTTAGAGTCGCCACCCGGGGTTTAATTTTTGGAAAATGTTAGGTACCCGAGAAACCGTTTAGAAAAATATGTGACTCTTTTTTGTGCCGTTGAAAAAGGGTTTGGTCTGCGAAAAATAGAGATTTTTGGATTCGGGAGCCAGGTTACCCGCGGGGAAGGTTTTCTTTGAAAAATGCACCCCGCATGCCCAAAATTTTCCGGTCTTTACTAAATATTTGTTGGATTTTTATGAAAAGATTTTATTTTAAACTTTATTCACATAAACAATTTATAAATGAAACAGGATGAGATAATACGTTAAAGAAACAAATAAATCACATAATGCACGAATTAATATCGAATGACGTGAAATAGTAAAGTAAAGGGATGTAAATGCATGAAATAGAAGTGGAAGGGGGGGAAACTGAAATTAGGACACACTGGTTTTTTAAGAGAACAGAGCATCATGGCCGAAAAACAGAGCATTCAAAATATTTTTTTCACTGATGCCGTACGGTGTTCCAAACCACACCGGGCGGTGCCACTGTCCATCCTGTTTTCAAAAATTTTGGTTTGAAGAAAAATGGAATTAGGCTCTGTTTTTGGCATGAAGACCATGGTTTTTTGACATTTTCAAAGAGTTTAGGAGATGATTTTGATGACGAAAATGTACCTCTTTCAAAGTTTAATCAAATGATTATTGGTTAATCATTCGACCGTACCTCGGAGATTTTACGAAAACAATAAGGTTGCCATTTTTGTTGAAAACAGTAGACTCCCAAACTTGGGGAGAGTATTGAAGACTCAACCAAGCATGGGATTCACCCCCTCATATGGCCGAATTCGAGGATTTTGACCAAAGAACGCCGGTTTATACCTTCGGGATGTTTTTTCCTAGATCAAACGCTCAGAGAAGCTTCTGGATTTGAAGGTTTCAAGTGTGGCTGTTTGAATGAGATTTTGGAATGACAACTTTGAGAGTAAACGAGTTTTACGAGTGAGATGGCTTTTGTATAAGAATTTTCGGTGGGCTTGTACGTGATTTTTTTTCAGCTCCGAAATTGTTTGACGGAGGAGAGTATATATAGGCAACGGGTGCCGTACTCTCCCACGCGAAATGATGAGCTACAGTAGAGGTAGCGTATCATGCCATGGTTTCTGAGCTGCTGGAACGAACGCGGGAATTAGGGAGATGGGACACAGACACCGTGCAGTGTGCAAGGTGGTGCCGCACTGTGCAGAAAAGGATGCCGTGCGGTGTCAAGAGATTTTTGGGCCGTGCGGTTTTGAAAAGAAAGTTGTACGGTTCAGGTATTTTTGGGATTTTGGCTCTTTTGACCCGTTTGACCCGAGGGACCGTTCCGAGGTATATTTCGTGTTCTTTCATCATCGGGGATACACAAGTCATCAAAATTGGGGTGTCTACAGTTGCCCCTCTTCAATGCGGGTTGGTCACCATCGTGTTGGTGCAAGTCGTGTTTGAAGATTCGGACATCCCAATTTGATTAACTGTGCGAGAAAACAATAAAACATGAAACTTGGTCGAGCTCAGGGCTTCCTACGTACCTCGTTTGTGCGGATCAGACCAATCGTAGTTCGGCGGGGCTGTTGTGAAAATTGACACCTCATTTTTCAATGAGGGAAAAACGAACGATGTTTGCAAAGTAAGGGAAAATATTTCGGAGGCTCAGAAAGCCAAAAATAATTTCGGGAGGCTCGGAAACCGTTAAAATAAATCCGGGGGTTCGGAAACCGTTAAAAAATAATTTTGGGGGTTCAAAAACCGTTAAAAATAATTCGGGAGGTTCGAAAATCGTTAAAAATAATTCTGGGGGGTTCGGAAACCGTTAAAAAATAATTCGGGAGGTTCGAAAACCGTTAAAAATAATTCTGGGGGTTCGGAAACCGTTTAAAAATAATTCTGGGGGTTCGAAAACCGTTAAAAATAATTTTGGGGACTCCGAAAGTCGTTAAAATAAATCCGGGGGTTCGGAAACCGTTAAAAAATAATTCGGGAGGTTCGAAAACCGTTAAAATAATTTTGGGGGGTTTGGAAACCGTTAAAAAACAATTCTGGAGGTTCGGAAACCGTTTAAAAACAATTCTAGAGGTTCGGAAACCGTTAACAATAATTTGGGAGGTTCGGAAACCGTAAAAAATAATTTGTTTGGAGAGATTTGAAACAAACGCCGTGGAGGACTTTAAAAAATGGTAAACACCGTAGAGAGTTTTGAAAAATTGATTTGATAAATACCAAAAAACATGTTTTTGGGTGAAGTGAGGGGGCCTTACGCAAATATAAGCATTTGGAGGGGCCAAAGTGTGATTTTGAAAAAATGAGAGGGGGATACCGTACGGTGGAAGAATGTAAGCCGCACGGTGCAGATAGGGGCACTGCACGGTGCCAATGGAAATTTCTCAAACAAAAGTAACCGTCGGCCTTTGATTTCCCTCTTTCCGTTCAAAAACTTCTGATCAGTTATTTTCGAAGCGAAAACCGATCTCTCTCGACCGAAATCTTCTTCTCCTTCCGAAAATTTTGATCAAAACTTTGTGATTCAAACCCATGGCGAGTTCTAGCAGTGAAGAGGACCGACCGGCGTTGTCCGGTGATGAGCCATCGTTGTCGGTTCAGAGAGAGGAGAGCACGGCCTCCCAATCGGTTGTGGGTGGCCTATTACTGACTGAAAGTGGCACGGCCATGGCAAGTTCTAGTGGTACCGAGCACCGCACGGTGCCAATTGGAGGTGAAGCATCCCGTACGGCGGCGATTGGCGGTGATGAGCCATGCATGGCCGAAGTAAGTGGCGAGGGGCCACTTAGAGCGGCTTCTGGTAGTGATGCGATGGTAGTGGGTGAGACCCACATTCCGGTCGACGGTGGTGGCAGTCCGGCATTCATGGGTGAAGCTCCGGTGAGTAGTATTGTGCCCGATCAGACCATGGGTAGTGGAGGTGATGCCATACATGGTGGCGAGAGTAGTTCTGGGCCTATGAAGGTTGATGTGTCGGACACGGGTGCACGGGTCACCGAGGTGGAGATGGATATTGAGGGGGTGGACGTTTTGGTGGAGCAGAGACCCACTGGGGAGGATGTTGAGAGTGGTTTACAGGAGAGTTTGATACCCAGCGACCTTTCGAGCGCTTCTCTGGTTGTTGAGGTGCCGGTAGGAGGTGAACGGACGTCAATAGCTATCCCGGTGATCAAGAGTGACCTGGGAGGGGAGACGGTGACTGTTGAGGAGGCTCGGGCTTTGAGCAGTAGTGGCGAGGAGATAGAGGAGGCACACCCTGAGGTGGCTGGACCCACTATGATAGCTTCTCGGGTTTTTAGAGGTTTGGCTCAGTCACTGGGCACAAGGAGTGTTGTTGGTGGGGAGAGTTCTGACCCACCAGTTGTCCATACTGTGGTTGGTTCTTCCCGGACTCCAGGTTTTGGCTTGGCTGACACACTGGAGGGAGTGAAAGACGAGGACTTGGCACGGATTCTTCGGGAGGATCCGACCTTTGCTGAGGTGCTGGAGGAGAGAGTGCCGGAGCACGTTCAGGACGTGGTCCTGGAGGAGAGACTGGGGGGAGTCGAGGCTGCAGGAGAGCCGTTGTCCCTGGCGGCAGAGGTGGAGATAGCCGAGAGCAACAGGGCTCCGTTCACTCCAGAAACTTACGTGCCACGGGTGCACTTCTTTATACCGTTGGGGTGTGACGTTTACTCGCCGGTACACTTGTTTTACTGTGAGACGACCTTGCGGAGGGACCCGGAGACCTATATCTCGGCACGTCCACTGGTATGCATTTCAGTTATTGCATTTTGATCACTGTACTTGCTTTTCATTCCTGTATTCGCATGTTTCCATTATCATTTCCTGAGAGACTTGTTTTTGCTTTTTGAATCAGTGACACACCTCCTTGCTTGTGTATGGAGGTTCGTTAGACTCCTTTGAGCGTTTTGAGAGCTTGCCAGAGGCAGTGAGAGAGATAGTGGCGGGCACGGGCTTCATGGAGTTTATTCAGCTCCTGACGTTGACGCGGGCGGATCGCAAGCTGCTGAGAGCTTTAGTTGAGCGTTGGTGGGACACCACCAACACTTTCCACTTGAGGTTTGCTGAGATGACCGTGACGCCACTGGACTTTTCGGCGATCACTGGTCTGAGAGTTGGCGGGGAGCCGGTACCGTTTGACTCGGGGTTGTATAGGGACAGAGTGGCCATCAGGTACTTTCTGGGGAGAGAGGTTGGAAAGGCAGAGCCCATGGTGCGGTTTGACCATTTGCCGGTCATATGGGACGACGAGCCAGAGTCGCTGACTGAGGCGACTCAGATGGCTAGAGCTTACTTGCTGTACTTGTTTGACGCGTCCCTATTTCCGAACAGGCGGTGTGGAGTTCACCTAGGTTGTCTCCCGGCACTGGCGGACTTGAGCAGGGTGTCCAGTTTGGACTTTGGAGGTGCTGCTTTGTGCACTCTTTACTACTTCTTGGGTTCTGCTAGCCGCGGCGAGAGGACGAGCCTCGGCGGCTTCTGGAGGGTGGTTGAGGTAAGATTTTACCTGCTTTCTTTTACTTTCCAGTACTTTGAGATATTGCTATGTATATTGCTGCCTCTGTTTGCTGCTGATGCCTTTAACCATGCAGGTGTGGGCTTACGAGGTGCTGGGGATGTACCCGCCAGCCAACAGACATGACGACGAGGTGGTGATTCCCCGAGCGGTGAGGTGGGACCGAGGGCACCGGGGTGCCGGTATACACGTGGGAAGGATCAACGACTTTCGCCGCTTCTTGGACGAGACTGATGGGAGTACGGTATGATTTTGCACCTGCTTTCAAACTTGAGCTTTCTGTTCTGTGTTCAACTTTCTCTGATGAAGTCGAAATTCCTGGCAGGTGAGGTGGCATGTCTGGGATGATGTCCCGGATGAGTACTTGCAGAGGAGCAGGGAGGTGACACGGGGACGAGTACTGCTGGAGTCCCTGTACGGTTGGCAGTAGTACCTGGGAGAGAGGGTGCCTTGTCAGTCCCTTAGGTTGGAGCACTTTAGGATACCAGGGCGTATCCCCCTGGTGTACAACGGACTGACGAGTACACGCAGGCAGAGATAGAGAGGTATACTGTGCTGGACACTGAGCTTCCTTTCAGCAATTCCTCGGATTGGGAGGCCTTTCTGACAGAGGACCTGGCTAGCTTCTTGGACGTGGAGACGCTTATAGCAGCCACTGAGACTGCCTTGCTAGTGTTGAGGAGAGAGGTAGAGGTCCAGATAGCTGGAGGGATGATAGGAGTGGTGGACATTCCTTCAGTTGCGCCCCCGCTTGACCTTACTTCCGTTCAGGTATCCTGTAAAAAAGAAAGAAAAATACAACTTAGTTTGCATTCTCTTAAAGCATTTATTTGGAATACTTGTGTAACGCTTTTTCTTTGCTTTGCAGATCCCTGCTAGCTGGGCGTCAAAGTCCTATTAGCTGATCCTGGATCTTGAGGCTTTAGTGCGCCGGCTGATGATAGGCGATGTTCCTTTAGTGCGTCCCCGAGCTGAGCCAGGAGTGGTGATCCGAGAGAGCGGACCTGGCAGAGGTAGAGGTGCCAGAGGCGGTGGAGGAGCTCGGGGAGCTAGAGGTGGAGCCCGCGGTGGTGGCGGCGCTGAGAGAGGCGGTGGAGTCAGAGTCAGAGGCGGCGACAGAGGCCGAGGTGCCCGGGGGGCTGACAGAGGCAGTGGCGCAGGCATGGCTGTGGGAGGAGCGAGCAGAGGAGTTGGGCGTAGAGTTGGTCGTAGCCCTTCTCCTGGCAGAGGGACTTCTCAGGTAGTCCTTTTGCCTTGTTACTTGTGTTTTTTGTGCTTGCAAACTTGTATACCAGCCTTGTATACTGATGAAATTGCTTTGGTTGTGCAGAGTACTTCTCCACCTCCGAGGTCAGAGCTCAGGAGGGCGAGGCGTGCTGGAGGTGGCCCTGTAGCTACTCCGTTTGACAGAGAGCTTCGAGGCCGCCAGTCTTCAGCTGAGAGACCGGGAGGGAGTGTACCAGGAGGTCCAGCTCCACCGTCACGGTGGATGTTCAGGTAGGGAGAGACAGACAGTAGCGAGGACGAGGACACGGGTCCTGCTGAGTCGGAGGAGTTCAGACCACGGGTCCAGAAGCGAGCCCGTTCTTGAGTAGGTAGGTCAGGCTTGCGTGCCTGCTTTTGATTTTAGGGCGCCTGTTTGCCTGTTTTTATTTTCATTTCCATGGATGCGGCATGCGTGCCGTGGTAGTATGATGATGATATTGGGCCTGTTTTGCCCCTGGATAGATGCACATTTTATGATATGGATGGATGTTTGCACATGGTTTTATAGAAATTCACATTTTCATTATGTAAAGTGACTTACATTAACAAAGACTTGAATTTAAAAACCAAATCTAGCACTGAGAGTGCGTGAGACACTGTGGGGAAATGCATGAATGGGAATTTTGAAACTGGGAGAGACACGTGAGTTGACTCGATAGAATTTGACATCTCTGGCTTTTTGTAAGAAACCGGAAAAAGAGTGAAATGGGAGGAATTTAGAGTGTAAACGCCCCGAAACTTGATAATTTGGCCCGGTTAATCGCGCAAAACCCCGAAAGTATGCCGCAATGCTTGCAAGCTCATGAATTCGAGCAAATTTTGAAAAGTTGCAATCTGGTATGCCTGAGCTGGGTTTTTTGTGGACCCGGGCCTTCCAAATGAGCAGAAACTTGATGAATCTCGGAAATGTGCTTGACACCATTTCCCCGAGCTTGAAAACGTATGATACGCTCTTGCTTGAACTGAATATCTCGAGAATTTGTAGAAAAAGTCCCGAAATTTCGTCCGAATTTCCGTATTCGGGGTTTTCGGCGTATCCGTCTATCGAGACGTTCTTGAAAATGCCGAACAATTTTCCCACTAAGCCTTGGGTACTTATTTGGAGTTGTATGTGCAAGAAAAGTGGCCAAAAGTAGCATGAAATGGATCCCGGAGGACCAAAGTTGGAATTTTTGGCCAAGAATAGCCCCTGACACCGTGCGGTGGTGAAACAGGTGCCGCGCGGTGCAGGCATTGATGCCATGCGGTGTTGATGCCCAGTTGGCCCACTTCTGACACTGTTTGCTTGCAGTCTGGCGTATGTTTTGACCTCCCGAGGTATGTTTGCACGTCTAAGAGCCTTGAAGGGCTAAATTCAATCTATTTTGAGAAAACTCACAAATTTTGCATGACCTTCGCACTTCCCGATGTGGCACGCTTCTCGAGGTGCACATTTTTTCGAGATTTTTGAACTTTTCTTGCTAGAATGGCTATAAGTAGACTTGCTTTCATGGCATTCTCATTCTCCACAGCCTCTTCCACTTTCTCTTAATGGCCGTTAGTATCTCGGCTTTGGTCCGCCCTTGGCTTGACGAACTTGATGGCCTGGACTGGCTGAATTTTCGCGACCACAGGTTGGCGTCAATGTGTTACATTCGGGATGTAACCATACGTCCTGAATTGCTCCATGCTGCTGTCTGTTTCTGGGATCCGGAAGTGCACGTGTTCCGCTTTGGCTTGCAGGAGCTATGCCCCACGGTGGAAGAGTTCCACGCGTACCTTGGAGGTTTCGACTTGGAGATACCTGTCATTCCTCTTCAGGGAGTGAGCTATGCTGATGTGCTGTCCTCAGAGCTGGGTTTGAGAAAAAATGCGGCTAAGTTCATGATCCAGGGAGGTGTTCTCAACATCTCGCGCTTGATCAACCAGTTTCGTCCTGTAGGTTTTGCTTTGTGTCTTGTGATCTTAGCGGCATTCTTGTTTGTCCGTTCAGATCATTAGGCAAGTGCTGCATTGGTGGGAGTGGCCAGGCAGATTGATGAGCGTAAGGATGTAGCTCCAATGGTTTTGGCTGAAACTTTGATGGGCTTGGATGGAGTCCATGCTGAGCGGACCAATGTTTTTGAAGGAAGTGCTTTGCTCCTACATGTAGGTTTCTCACTCAGCTCTCCTTTTTCTGGTTTTGCACTCGTTCTCTTTTTACCTCAACGCTCGGGTTTAGGCTTTCTAATGCTCCTCACTTGTCTTTTCTCTCATGTAGATTTGGCTGTGTGACAAGGCTGCTTTTCTGGAGGCAGTGCCGCGAAACAGGATGCATGAAACGCAGGGTTTCGTTCAGAGGGATTACCGAGAATTCCACAGGAGTGTTCCAGGTTGGGTTCAGGTGCTTTCTCAGCTGAAAGAGGACACCATTTCCTGGCGCTTGAACTGGCTGACTTGTCCCACCATGACAATGAGCAACATGGGACGTCATCGAGTAGTGCTAGCAGGTCTGACCTGCTGGACCTTTTACATTCCGTACCGTATTCTCCGACAGCTCGGTGTCAATCAAGCAATACCATTGGTATATGCTGAAGACTTTGTCGTGCCCAACTTCAATCATGCAACAATCCAGGCCTATCAGCGTACTTGGAGAGAGCGTACAGCTGTTTCCCGAGATCAGTATTCCAGCATTGTGCTTCCGGGGCGTTACAAAAGGTGGTTGACACAAGAGATTGCAACAAGAGAGAATGGAAATCAAATGTGACTTTTGCTTTAGCCTTAATGTACCTGAAATAAATTGCTGACCCATGACATGTTTCATGTGGGTCGAAGCTTTGCTTTTTTGCGTTTGAAAGATTCATGCTCAGCCATGTAATCGAAGAAATTAGTTTGAATTAAAGTGAATTTATGAAAATTTTCTGCTTTGATTCTCATTGATAGTGATTGTAAGCACAAGTGACGGTTGTGAATCAACTCAAGAGATGTTGCAAAAGATTGCGACCGATCCTCGATGTGAGGATGCCTACGTATCCTTTAAAAAAAGGAATCAGGTCATGACGTAGTTCATGCCTAAAATTGTTGGTTAGGGTTCGCTCGAGTATTTTCACTCTCCTTTTGCGCTCTAACTTTTGCCTAGTACCGCCCTTTTCGGGTTTTCGGTCTAGCGAGCTTTCAATTGATTTTGTCTTGAATTTTGCCTAAGCCGCCCAATGTGGGTTTTCGACTTAGCAGACTTGCTCTAATTTTTGCCTGGCACTGCCCGCCCTTGCGGTTTTCAGTCCAGCGAGCTTCTCTTAGGGGTAATATCTTTTGAGCTGATCCATGTTGACGAATGTAGAGAATTCGTTACCGTCAAGATCGATGAGCTGAGTTGCGCTTCCAGACAGAGTTTTCTTGATGATGTACGGCCCTGCCCACTTTGGCCGAAATTTCCCACGTGGATCGAAAACTGGAGCCCGGATCTCCTTCAGAACCATGTCTCCTTCTTGCAAATTCCTGGATTTGACCTTCTTGTTGAAAGCGCGCGCGATTCGGCGCTGATATCCCGGAACGTGATATAAGGCTTTGAGCCTCCTTTCGTCGAACAACATGAGTTCTTCAAACCTTGCGCTTTGCCAATCAGCTTCTTCGATGTTTGATTCTATTTTGACCCGCAGAGAAGGTACTTCAAGCTCAATAGGGAGAACGGCTTCCATACCGTAAACCAAAGAATAGGGTGTTGCCCCTGTCGGAGTACGGATAGATGTCCGATATCCCCAAAGTGCTAACGGCAGCTGCTCGTGCCAATTCTTTGCAGATTGAATTGTTCTTTCCAATATTGACTTGATGGTTTTGTTGGCAGCTTCCACAGCTCCGTTGGTTTGCGGCCGGTAGACGGTCGACTTGTGGACTTGAATCCCAAAATCTTCGAGAACTTCTGCAGCTCTTCCCTTGAAGTGAACACCATTGTCAGACACGAATGCGTGAGGCACGCCATATCGGTAGATGATGTTTTGCTTGATAAAATGAGCGACCTGAACCGCTGTAAGAGTGGTGTATGAGGCAGCCTCAACCCATTTGGTGAAGCAGTCGATGGCGACTAGAATGAATTTGTTCCCGTTTGAAGCAGCCGGGGTAATCTTGCCGATGACGTCGATGCCCCAGGTTGAGAAAGGCCAGGGTGAAGTCATGAAGTGTAGCTCTGATGGCGGTTTGTGCATGAGATTGGCATGAACCTGGCATTTGTGACACCTCCGTACATATTCGATGCACTCAGTTTCCATCGTAGACCAGTAGTACCCTTGTCGCAAGACTTTCTTGGCAAGCATTGCCCCGTTCATGTGAGGGCCACAGACTCCATTGTGGATTTCTTCCATGATTCTAGTTGCTTCTTCGCTTTTTACAGAAAGCTTATGCATTCCGCAGTGGGATCTTCGGTACAGCCTGCCCCCGCAGATAATGTAGTGAGATGCTAGCTTTCGGAGAGCTATCTGGTCCTTTCTGTCGGTTCCAGCCGGGTATTCGCCCTTTTCAACGAAGTTCCAGATATCGTGGTACCATGGGAGACCATCGTCCGGCTCATCAATAGTCATGACATACTCATAAATGGGCTTGTCCCTTTGCTCAATCATGATTGGTCGGAGTTTGACTCCATTGGGTATCTCCACCATGGAGGCTAGTGTTGCCAGAGCATCGGCAAATCGCTTGTTCAATCGTGGCACATGCGTGAAAGTGACTACCTGGAATCGTGGAATCAGATCGTCAAGGTCCTTATGGTAAGGCTTCAACTTGTCTTCCTTGACCTTCCAGTCGTCGTTTGCTTGTGAACTACCAGGTTAGAATCTCCGACCACTTCCAACCTTTTGACACCGATTTCGAGGGCAGCTTCCATCCCTACGATGCAGGCCTCGTATTCTGATTGATTGTTGGTGACTTCGAAGTTTAGCTTGAATGCAAGAGGAATGTGTGATCCTTCTGGAGAGATCAGCAGAACTCCGATTCCAAACCCTTTTTGGTTGGCAGCCCCGTCAAAATATAACAACCATACATCATTGGTTGTTGTCATAACATTCTCATCGGGGAATTTAAACTCCACGTCTTCTGGACCTTCTACCGGATGATCGGCCAGAAATTCAGCGACAACCCTTCCTTTCACAGAGTTCCGAGTCACGTATTTGATGTCAAATTCAGCTAGTAGAAACAACCATCGTGCTAGCTTACCAGTGAGGGTCGGCTTCTCAAACAAGTATTTGAGAGGGTCCATTCGAGAAATCAGCCTCACTGAGTAGGCCAACATGTAGTGCCTTAGCTTCTTGGAAGCCCAAATTAAAGCCCAGCAAACTTTTTCCAAAGGAGTGTACCTTTCTTCGCACCCTAACATCTTCTTACTGATGTAGTAAACTGCTTTCTCGTTTCCATCTTCGCCTTCTTGTGCGAGCATGCATCCCATGGCTGATGGGGTAACGGATAAGTACATCATGAGAGGTTGCCCTGGTGTTGGTGGCGTTAGTACCGGAGGGTTCTGAAGATAACTTTTGATGGCCTCAAAAGCTCGCTGGCATTTGTCGTCCCATTTGAATGGCATGCCTTTTTTGAGTAGTTGAAACATCGGCTCGCAAGTTGAGGTCAACTTGGCGATGAATCTGCTGATGAACTGAATTTTCCCGAGAAAACTTTGCACCTCCTTTTCTGCCCGGGGTGGTTCCATTTCGAGAATAGCCTTAATCTTGGAAGGATCTATCTCAATGCCTCGTGTGGTGATCATGAATCCTAGCATCTTTCCAGCTGTAACTCCAAATGTACATCTCTCAGGATTGAGACGCAACCGGTATTTGTGAATCCTTTCAAAGAACCTTCTGAGTGCGGGTAATTGCCCTTCTCTTTCTTTGGCTTTGACGATCATGTCATCGACGTAGACCTCAACTTCCTTGTGAATCATGTCATGTAATAACGTTGTGGCTGCCCTCTGATAGGTTGACCCGGCATTCTTTAATCCGAAGGGCATGACCCTGTAACAATAAGTGCCCCACTCTGTGGTGAAAGTAGTCTTCTCGCGGTTTTCAGGAGCCATGAGAATCTGGTTGTATCCGGAGAAACCATCCATGAAAGAAAGAAGTGCGTGTCCGGCAGTGTTGTCCACAAGTATGTCTATGTGGGGCAACGAGAAATCGTCTTTAGGACTGGCCTTGTTCAGATCCCTGAAGTCTACACAGACCCAAATTTTTCCGTTCTTCTTAGGAACCGGAACAATGTTTGCAACCCACTGAGAGTATTCTGTTACCATTAGGAACCCGACGTCTATCTGCCTCTGAATTTCTTTCTTGATTTCTAGCACCCAATCTAGCCTCATTTTCCTCAGCTTCTGCTTAACAGGCTTTGCATCCGGATAAAACGGGATTCGATGCTCCACAATCTCGGGGTCGATACTAGGCATATCGGCGTGTGACCATGCGACAACATTCTCGAATTCTTTCAGGAGATCCGAGTGGGCTTTGAACTCTTCAGGAGACAGTCCGGAACCAATTTGAACCATGCGCGGATCGTTTTCAGTTCTCAAGTTTATAGAAACAATTTCTTCTTTTAGAGGCTGAGCATGCCTTTCGTCTTCCCTTTTGATTAGAGATCAAAGTTCTTCCTGAATTTCTTCCTCGAATTCGATCCCCTCATCGTCGGGGTCAACACAATTTATTTCGGACACAGCAAGATAAGCAAAGTCTATTTCATTGATAGCAAATGTGGGAGCCCCAGGGGCGTGATACATGAGAGTGGACTCAAACTGGAAAGAAAAGTGATGATGCGGGGGAATGACAGATACATGTTCGGGTTCAGACTCAGACTCGGAGTCAGTGCTAAACTCAGTGCTAGACTCAAATTCAGTGCTAATGTAAGTGATTCTAGGTACAAAAGTGCAATTTTTATAAACACCATTGGCATCCACAATGAGTGTAGTGACATCTCCAAGGGCATCCTGGCTCAGCATCATCAGCTCTACCTCCTCGGCAAGCTCTAAATCAGGCTTTAAATCAAACAACATCGCAGCAGACCCGCCTTCTCCTGTACCTATCAGACTTTCTTCCTCGAACAACGATTGAAGATTCCCTAAGTCAAGAGTTTCGATCCGACTAACTTGGAGTGCCTTAACCAGTTCTTCCCTTTTCTTGGCCTCATCGTCACTGTCCCAAGTGTCGTTTGCAAAGATTTCGAAGCCTGACAGCTTGATTTTAGTTTCCATGTCCCAGAATGGCTCTGGTTCTCCTTGGTAGATAGCTTCTAGAGCTGTCACAAATTGAATGGGCTTCTTCTTAGCACAAGTTTGCACCTTCTTTCCCTTCTTTGGTTTGTTGTCTGCTGATTCATAACCGAGACCGAAGCGGTGGTTATTCATCGAAAACTTGGGGAATTCAGCCATCCCTTGGTTGTTTAGACCTAACCCCAGGCCGGGCAGGTGTTCCATTTTTCTCACCATCTCTAGAGCAATAGAGCTCATTGAGAAGTCTTCATCCATCTTAGCGGTAAGAACCGATCCTGAAGTGTCAAAAGAGAAACCCCCGAGGGTGACATCTTCTTCTCCGTGAGCAATCTCAAGCAATGGTGCGTTGTTGGGGACATGGGGGCGGATCCCAGAATCTCCGTGAATAGTTAAAGTTCCCGTAGCCAGTCCAAGTTGGACTTTCTGGTGTAGGGAAGAAAGTATGGCCATAATGTCTGACCGATGAAGCCAACTGGTTAAAAGATGATTGGATGTCGAGCACATGGAACTCGATGTCCGTCTTGAAGCTTTCAATGATCACTTCTATCTGGATGATTCCAGCTACATCCCTGCGCGTATTGTCATAATCGCGTACTCCGAGGTTGGATGGCTGAAAGTCTTTGTTCTTGAAACCGAGACAGTAGGTTGTCCGCAGGGGACACACATTCAGTGCGGATCCGTTGTCGAGCAGGACAACTGGGACCCATTTTCCCATGCATTTCAGAGTGATGTGCAAAGGTTTGTTGTGACCGGCTCCCTCTGGGGGTAAATCCTTTTCAGTGAAGGTGACAACGTGCTTGGCACGAGCGGGGGCAAGCAGGGCTACCATAGTTTCTGGAGGGATATCAGGCGGTACCTTCATGTTAGACAGAGTTTTGATTAGCTTTTGACGATGTTCCCTGGAGGAGGAGAGCAGACCCCAGATTGAGACAGATGCTGGAGTTCTTTCAAGCTGCTTTTGGACTAGTTCTTCCGCAGTTGCCCGGTTCCTTTGAGGTGGTGGAGTAGTAATTTTTGGTTCAACCGGAGTCGAGTTTTCCTGAACGGGCTCGTTCCAAATGAATTCTTCCGGTCGAATTCGGTGTGGGACGTTCCCTTGAAGATTGGCTGGTTGGTAGATTCGACCACTTCTTGTTACCCTGTTGACGGTGTCTTCCCAAAGTTGTTGGTTTTCACCCCAAAAATCTGCAAATCCTTCACCGACTTTGCACTTGCCAGCTCGGATGGCTTCTCTTTTCTGCTCGTGATTATGATCTTCATACCATAAGTCAATTAAACTGTCTGGAGTTTTCTGACCACTGATCTCAACTGTTTCTAGCTTTGCTTGCAGATCGGCTACCTCTGAATCTTGCCAGAAAGACTGATCAAGCATGGATTTATTGACTGTCCACACTTCATCGCTGCCGACCCGGATGTCAACAATCTCATCTTTGTTCCCTGCGGTTGTCTGCGGACCAGCGCTCAGAACTGATATGGAGGAATTATGCGGAAAGGGGGCGGATGGCCGCGGTAGAGACTTACCGATAATGTATGCTTGGGGGAGCCAATCTTGATCACTGAAGACAGTCTCGATGGCTTGAGGAAGTTGAGACAACGAAGAGCTGTTTGAGAGGTTGTGCTGGACTCCCTCGTTTCTAGAGTTGAGATGATTTTCAGATTCCCCAAACAAGGTTGGGAGTGAAACTATATTCAAAGGGTTACCACAGGTTGCTGCTTCCTTGACTTGACTGATACCAAAGCTTTCCGGTATGTGAACAGATGGCTTGTCATGAAATTCTGAGACAATGTACTGGCTTGGGTCCCAAGAGACTAACAAAGAACCGAACAATGCTTGTTGGGAATCTTCCCATTCCTGATCGCTCATGGCCCATTCTCCCTGTTCTGCGAGATCACCCCATTTGAGTTTGGGCTTCTGTTCAAAATTTCCAACGGCATGGATTTCCGTATTTTCTGGTATTGTGACAAAGGGTCTTGCTTCCATGACTAGCACAATGTACAGGCTGGGATTGAATTGGTGAAGGTCTGGGCCTTTTGAAGTGGAGCTGAGGGATATCTGGTTGATTTGGATATTCTGTTTGTGGTCAGGCAAGGGATTGGAAATAGTATTGGGCTTTTGCTTGGGAATTGGAATGGTTCCGTCATCAACAAGGTCTTGGACTATGTGTTTGAGGCGGATACAGTTGTTGGTATGATGGCCGAGCATTTGGTGGTAGGCACAGTAGACATTGGGATTGAGGTTTGAGGAAATTTCCTTGGGCGGATCAAGAGGTTTGATGGCATTTTTCTCAAGGAGCTTTTTTATAGACTGTAGTAAGAGGGAAAGGCCCCGTTTGGCGACCGGAGATGATTTTGGGTGGATTTGTAATGAGGGCGGATTTGAGGATGAATTTGTAATGAGGGTGGATTTGTAATGAAGGTGGGCCCACCTCCTAAGGAGGGTGGATTTGTATATGAGGTGTTTGGATGGTATTTTAAGAAGAGGGATTTGGAGGGTGGATAAGAGGACAAATGACTGAATTACCCCGGGTTTATGAACTTAATTGACAACATGGTTTAATTTAATTATAATTAAAATAAATACATAATACTTATAATAAATACACAATAATTACATAAATATATTTAACGTATATTACATATTTAAAAATTAATATTTCTGGAAAAAAAAGAGGAAACAAATAAATTGTAGTGAGTTCAATATTATAAATCATATAATTTTTTATGGGTCCATTCAATAGTGCAATAATATCAAGGGGCCTAAGTGTAGTTATACCAACTCATTTCTCATGGAGGAGTAATTATCAGTGGGGTGTACTTGTAAATATTTTAAAATTAAGCAATTTCTACGTAATTTATGAATAGTTTCCCCTAAATCTATCCTCTGTACTCTGTAGAACGAACACAAAAAAGAAAAAGAAAAATGGTTCCTTCGTGTTCTCCCTCTGCCTTCTCTCAATCACCATCACCATCATCATCATCCATCATCATCATCCATGGCGACTGGGTATTTCGATCAGCTCCGGCGACGGAGTCCGACCGACGGGACCAGAACATCGGCAACCCAGATCGAAGCCTCCTCTGGTTCTTCTTCTCGCTCTCTCTCTCTCCCCAGTGAAGAACACCCGGATTTGGAGGGGTATTTTCGTACCCAAAACAAGCAAATAAGCCCTGATTTGCTAACGACAGGAGGGAGGCCGTCGTTGGCAAATCTGGGTGAAGCCGGATTTGCACTCCAAACAGTAGAAATAGTCGGGGTGGATTAGGGGAACAAATTTGCCAGCCAAACGCCGGCTGGAGGTGGGCCCTGGATTACAAATCCGGGGCGTCGGCAAATCCGGGTGCAAATCCGGTCGCCAAACAGGGCCAAAGGGAATTGGTAGAATTCTCTTTTTGGCTGGGATGTATTTTGGAGAGGCCGTGGTTGCGCGGCTATTTGGTTAACTGGCTCGGTTTTGACCGGTCTGGGATTGGAGGAATTGGCTTGAGTTTGGTGATAAGTATTGGGTCCGAACAGGGTATTGCTGTTACCGGAGTAAACTCGTTTGGGCCGAGAAGCTGACTCACCTTTGTCAAATATGCCAGTGCGAATTGCGTCTTCAACGGCAAGGCCGGCTTCATAAAAGGTTTTGAAGTCGGCGGAGGTCTGGAAGACCACCAAATGTTTAGCAAAGTCCGGTTCCAAGTTCCGGGTGATAATTCTCATCTGCTCTTTTTCCGAGGGCCTATCTATCATCTGAGAAACTTTCCCCCTCCAGCATTTGACAAAGTCGGCGAAAGACTCGTTCTTTCCCATCTTTGTAGATTCCAACTCCCGAATGGTCATCTCCAGCTGGATGTTGTAGTTGTACTGAGCCACAAAGGCTGCCCCAATATCTTCCCAAGTCTTTTTCTTGGAATTGTCCAAGTTCAGAAACCAACGGAGTGCGGGCCTCGTTAGGGTTTGCTGGAACATCTGAGCCATGGCATTTTTCTCCACATCATACATGGATAAGGTACCCACATATGTTTGCAAGTGCGCTTTTGGATCGCCACTTCCATCAAACTTGTCCCAGTCAATTGGCTTGAATTTGTGAGGTAGCCTGGCATCGAGGAACAGACATAGTTTTTCCATGTCAATGCCTGTAGCCGCGATCTTTTCTTGTTTTTGGACTGATTCCTCCAGTTTGGCTACCTTAGCCATCATAGCTTCCATCCCAGAATTTGATGATTCCCCAAACAGACGGGAGGTCACATCTTGAATCATGATCATCATTTGAGCCATTTGCTTGCTGTTGGTGGCTCGCTCATCTTCCAAGGCTTCTTTGAGAATCTGAACCTCGGTTTTCTCTGATTGTTTTGTAGTCTTGGCCATAACTGGAAGGCTAGTTGACTGTTCTGCTCTTGAGTCGCCACCTGGGGTTTAATTTTTGGAAAATGTTAGGTACCCGAGAAACCGTTTAGAAAAATATGTGACTCTTTTTTGTACCGCTGAAAAAGGGTTTGGTCTGCGAAAAATAGAGATTTTTGGGTTCGGGAGCCAGGTTACCCGCGGGGAAGGTTTTCCTTGAAAAATGCATCCCGCGTGCCCAAAATTTTCCGGTCTTTACTAAATATTTGTGGGATTTTTATGAAAAGATTTTATTATAAACTTTATTCACATAAACAATTTCTAAATGAAACAGGAGGAGATAATACGTTAAAGAAACAAATAAATCACATAATGCACGAATTGATATCGAATGACATGAAATAGTAAAGTAAAGGGATGTAAATGCATGAAATCGAAGTGGAAGGGGGGGAAACTGTAATTAGGACACATTGGTTTTTTAAGAGAACATAGCATCATGGCTGAAAAACAGAGCATTCAAAATATTTTTTTTCATTGATGCCGTACGGTGTTCCAAACCACACCGCGGGGTGCAACCTTGTTGCCGTGCGGTGCCACTGTCCATCCTGTTTTCAAAAATTTTGGTTTGAAGAAAAATGGAATTAGGCTCTGTTTTTGGCATGAAGACCATGGTTTTTTGACATTTTCAAAGAGTTTAGGAGATGATTTTGATGACGAAAATGTACCTCCTTCAAAGTTTAATCAAATGATTATTGGTTAATCATTCGACCGTACCTCGGAGATTTTACGAAAACAATAAGGTTGCCGTTTTTGTTGAACACAGTAGACTCCCAAACTTGGGGAGAGTATTGAAGACTCAACCAAGCATGGGATTCACCCCCTCATATGGCCGAATTCGAGGATTTTGACCAAAGAACGCCGGTTTATACCTTCGGGATGTTTTTTTCTGGATCAAACGCTCGAAGAAGCTTCTGGATTTGAAGGTTTCAAGTGTGGCTGTTTGAATGAGATTTTGGAATGGCAACTTTGAGAGTAAACGAGTTTTACGAGTGAGATGGCTTTTGTATAAGAATTTTCGGTGGGCTTGTACGTGATTTTTTTTCAGCTCCGAAATTGTTTGACGAAGGAGAGTATATATAGGCAACGGGTGCCGTACTCTCCCACGCGAAATGATGAGGTACAGTAGAGGTAGCGTATCACGCCATGGTTTCTGAGCTGCTGGAACGAACGCGGGAATCAGGGAGATGGGACACAGACACCGTGCGGTGTGCAAGGTGGTGCCGCACGGTGCAGAAAAGGATGCCGTGCGGTGTCAAGAGATTTTTGGGCCGTGCGGTTTTGAAAAGAAAGCCGTACGGTTCAGGTATTTTTGGGATTTTGGCTCTTTTGACCCGAGGGACCGTTCCGAGGTATATTTCGTGCTCTTTCATCATCGGGGATACACAAGTCATCAAAATTGGGGTGTCTACACGTATATATATATATATATTTCAGTGTAGTTTTTATACATTTTAAAACACATTCACATACTTTTATGCATTTTCACATATTTCAATACATTTTTTAAACCTTAATGACAGCTTACTAGGCTAATTGTAAAATTAGCCCACCAAATACACACCACTTTATGTGAAAGTCATTTCGAGGTCTCACACTAATGATAGGGCCCGTTCAATTAGCTTAAAATATTATTTCATGGGTTCACACAAAAAATCAAGTCATTCGGATATTAGTAAATGCATGATCGATCATTCAATTTTTTCTCTGAGAATTCAGTTACAAAAAAAGATCAAATTCTTTATGATATCTAAATGAATTAATTTTTTACAGGAGCTGTAAAGACCCGTGATTTTAAATATTTTTTCGAAAATAAAGTTGAGGAAATGTGAGGGATTGATTAAAATGTTTAAGTGTTTGATTGATTAATGTTGTGAGTTGATTTGGGCCATTTTGAGTTACAGTTGAATGTGTGTGAGTATATGTGGTGTGAGGGGAGAGAGAGATTGTCATCTCCCCCCCCCCCCGGGTTGTGCCTTCCCTCTCTCTTTTCCTTTCCTCCATTTTTCTTCTCATTCCTCCACAAATTCTCCATAAACCCACTCAACCCTTGATCTTTGAAGCTTGCTTTTTCTTCACATTGTGTTGAGGAATGCTTTAATTCTTGATAAACATTGCTTCTTTTCTCAAATTTGTTGTTAAATCACCTCCTTCTAGCTTATTGTATTGACATTTGGTCTTGGAATTGCTCAATTTGGTGTCCTAGTACTTTTTCCCCAAAGAAAATCAAGTTTGGATGGTTGTTGTTCAGTTTCGGCCAATCTGATTGGTCTCTTATCGATAGGACTTTACCTCCTATCAATAGGAGCCCTTCACTTTTCGTTGAGGCCAATCTGATGGACGTCCTATCGATAGGGCTTGATCTCCTATCGATAGGAGCCTCTGACGTCCTATCAATAGGACTTGCCTCCTATCAATAGGAGCCTTTGTTGTTTTCAAAAGTGGTCAATCTGATCTGAATCTTATCAATAGGACCCCCTATATTAGTGAACAAGTACTTGGGCTATTATTTGCTTACCGTGTCTCATTTATTTCAGTTATTGGTGACATATTACGGCCTGGATGGGTCAAAATGACGTCCTTGACACTTGGGTTGAAATTACTTTTACGGACACATTTGGATGACATGAAACACGAGAGGATATGACGAACCTAAATTGAAATTAATGATACGGGGTCGAAAGGTAGCCTGGAATGATACTCGAGCCGTCCTATGGACATGTCACGATGAATTATGCCCTGGCCAACGGGAAGATGATATGGGGTCGCAAGATAGCCCAGAATTATACTCGGGTCGTCCTACGGACGTGTCACAAGGAATTTCTTAAATGAATAACCAAAAATGGAATTGTGACACTGTGTAACGAACGAGGGGGCACCTACGATGTGTCGGGTACGATAGTGGGAAAATTGATGAAACTTAAGGACTTGTGAACTTAACTTTAATCCTTTGGCTCTCTTGTAACTTCCTAAGCTTTATTGAATGATTCTTGCCCTCTTGTCTATCATTCACTTGCATTTTATTACATTTCGGATTGGTAGACTTTTCTCTACTGGGCTAGTGAGCCCACCCTAATCATTTCAGGTACCCCGCATGGCGCATGATAAGGATTGCTTGGAGTGTATGCATGCATCATTTTGAAAGCTCAACGGAGGAGTTATTTTATCATCTTAGAACTTATAAATTTTGATGAGATGATTTTGTAACTCATTTATATTTCATCTTTTGACTTCGAGATTGTAATAACACTTATTGGTTCCTCTCAACGAGACAAATCTAAAAAGTATGAAATAATAGTGAAAATTAATTATTTTTTGAATAAAGCCAAAATTAATCCAAGAAACCACGTATTTTTGGCTTTATTAAAAAAAATTTGTTTTGACTATAATTTTATATTCTTTAGATTCGTCTCGTCGAGAGGAACCAATAAACCACAAAAATTTGATGCAAAACTAACATTTGCGAAAAAAATTCGAATAAACTAAAAAACCGGTTTAAGTTTTTTTGCCAAAGCAGTACCCCTTAATACTTGTTTAACTCTATTTGGGGTATGGGTACCCATAGACAATTGTGGTTTGTTAACTTCGACCGAGCGAGTCGTACTTTGACCTTTGACTTGGACCGTGGAGTTTATTGACTTCCACGTGGATATATATATATATTTGTTTATCTGATGTTTTAATCTGTAATGATGGTACTTGTTTACTAGCTGTATTTTTACTTGTTAAAAATCTTCAACAGCAGGTGATTTTAGGAACACCTTTTTTAAACATGATTATGCCTATCAGAAAAATTGATCCGACTGGTATTTATAGTCGTATCCAAGATCATGATATTACTTATCCTTTTGTCATTGATCTTGAAACCAGAATTATTCAGGAATTACAAGGCTTTCTTCAGAATAAAGAAAAACAGTTAAATTTTCTTCAAAAAAATCCAAATTATGGATATCAATCAGAAAATTCATTCTCCATTCTTTTAAGAAAAGATTAAAGAGATTGAAAATCAATTTTTAACCGAAGTTGCAGTGATTTGCCAAATGCTTTTTGGGATAGAAAACGACATATAGTTTCTCTTCCCTATAATCAAGATTTTGATGAAAAACAAATTCCTACCAAAGCTCGTCCTAGTCAAATGAAAGCTGACTATTTAGAGCTTTGCAAAAAGGAGATTCAAACTCTCCTTGATAAAAAAATTAATCAGGAAAAACTACTCTCCTTGGAGCTGTACTGCATTTTATGTTTACAAACCCCTAAATGATGTTTTGAAATGGATAAGATATCCAACCCCGAACAAAAAAGATCTGTTAGACAGATTACAATCCACAGTTATTTTCTCTAAATTTGATTTAAAATCTGGCTATTGGCAAATCCACATTGAAGAGAAAGATCGGTACAAAACTGCATTTGTTGTTCCATTCGGTTTAAAAAATGCCCCATCAGAATTCCAGAATATCATGAATGAAATATTTTCTCCATATTCTGATTACTGTATTGTTTACGTAGATGATATTCTAATATTCTCCTCATCTATTGATCAGCATTTTAAACATCTTAGTATTTTAAAGGATGCTATTAAACGCAATGGTTTGGTTATTTCTTCTCCCAAAATGAAATTGTTTCACACAACCGTACGATTTTTGGGCCATAATATTAATCAAGGGAAAATTATTCCCATTGATCGTAGTATTGAGTTTGCTTCTAAATTTCCTGATGAGATTAAGGAAAAAACTCAACTTCAAAGATTTTTAGGTAGTCTGAATTACATCGCAGACTATTATCAGAATTTAACCCAAGATACTGCTATTCTTTATCAAAGACTGACAGAAGAATCCTCCTCCTTGGACTGAGGATCACACGAAAGCAGTAAAGCGAATTAAATTAAGGGCAAAGCAGTTGCCTTGTTTATGTTTAGCAAATCTATGATGGCACAAAATCGTCGAAACAGACGCCTCCAATAGTGGTTACGGAGGTATTCTCAAGCAGAAGAATCCTAATTCTCAAAAAGAAGAATTGGTTAGATACACATCTGGGACATGGAAAAATGCCCAGCTTAATTATTCTACTATTAAGAAAGAAATGCTTTCTATTGTGAAATGTGTTTCTAAATTTCAAGATGATTTGTTAACTCAAACTTTTTTCTTCGTACTGCAGCTCTGCTAAATTTATTTTAGCAAAAGATGTTAAAAATCTTGTATCTAAGCAAATCTTTGCTAGATGGCAATCCGAATTATCTGCCATTGATTTTGAAATTGAGTATATCAAAGGAGAACAAAATTCTTTACCAGATTTTTTAACTTGAGAATTTTCACAAACTAGTTAAATATTGCAGATGAACGAAGCAGAACGTGAGCAGTTTTTTGTTGAGCTGAATCATTTATGGGTTCAATCAGTAATTAAACACCACACACAGGCCAATCTCTTATATTGGATTCGAGAGACCAATAAAAGGCTTAATATTCTCCATATCAATCTTCAATAAGCTGAAAAGCCAGCCTATTATTATTATTATTATTATTATCAATTTATTGTTAAAAGACTGGAAAAAAGACTTGATATTCTTGCTAGAGTTTAATCATTTTCTTCTTGCAGAAAAGGAATGGAACCACCCGATCGTGGTCGAGGTCGTGGCAAAAAACCAGTAAACCAGCAGTATTTTGGAAGGGGACAATCCCTCTCTCTATAAGAATATTTTATATTAGGAGGATTTTCTAGCCAGACAAAGCAGAAGACTGCCAAAGAAGCGTTTGAGCAAGGTCCTCAGTACATCAGAAAAAATATTTCAGAACCTGTGATCACCTTATCTGCAAGTGATCTTAAATTACAACAGGATCCATGGTACCTCAAAGAAAGGTATCTCTAGAATCAGTAGTATACAGTTCAGGAAGGAAAACCTCGATATATTTACGAGGAAATACTTATTGAAACCTCATCAGTACAATTAACTCATCATCACAAAGACGAAGATGATGATAAGACCCCAATCACCTTTTCAAAAATTTACATTGTTCGGGTGATTCATCCTCATGAATGGGGGCTATCAACATTTGCACCCAGAACTTTAAAAATTAATAATCAGAAATATAATTACTGGGATTGTGTCTTAGCTTGGACATATGCTTTATATTATCAGAACCCAGTACGAACCCATTTGTGGTTTATCAGTATGAATCCGGAGATTTTAAACACTTCTGGTTTTCCATCATGGTTTCTCCATTGGTGGGAGTTTCATGCACCAGAAAATCGAAATTTTACCAGAATCCCTTTAAAAACCATTCCCTGTATGGTTTAAATATCATCTGAAGCTTAAAGGGATATCCGCAGTTAATCCGCCAGTTGGGCAAGACCTCTTATGGTATTGTACCAAATTCAAAATTGCATGGATTTGGCAATGGGGATATGAAGTCTCCCAAGATCATCTCCATATATCAGAATTACAAAGATTTTTCTTTGTTAAATGGTGGTCTCGTTTTGAGAATGATAAATGCTTAACATATATTAATGAAACCGTGGAAAAGTATCAAATTGACTACATGAGTCAGACTCAGAATGCTCCAATCAACAACCCATCTCAGGGTCCAGTAAATTTTCTGGAACAAATGAAGTTGATGATCCAGCACCTGCACCCAAACTTGTCTGAAGATGAGCAGGATATTAAGCTCATGGACCTTATCAAAAATCAGTATTTGGCCCTTCAAAATACAAGTTCATCCCAAGCGGACACAAATGGTGACATATCAATGTCTTCACAACAAGAAGATCAGGACCAAGGACGTTTCGCCTGTCTAGCCGGAGAATCTCAAAACCCAGAAGATGATTTCGAAATGTATCCGGAAGAAGCCGACATTTGGGACTCTATGATTGAATTTAAAATGATAAAAGCCAAAACGTCGGAAATGAATGAGATCTGACCAGAAGCCAACAGAAGATTACAGAAGCTTTGAGAAAGCTTAAAGAACGTTATCCATGATGTCAGCTACAGTAAAAATTTGTACAAACGTCATCCATGATGTCGACAGTAACTGCTACAGTAGCTCGTAGCGCTTATGAAAAGCTGTAACCTGCCCATTTGAAGGCAGACTTTCAGAATCTTTCTCTCTCCTTCTTTAAATTTTCTTTCAAACTCTTGTATAATCATCCGCATCCACTATCAATAAAGATGAGCATTTCAGTAAGCATCTCTCTCCATTTCTTCAATATTTTATACCATCCTTTGTCTTTTGGTATCAGAGCCAGTAATGGCTTACTAAATCAGTAGTTAATTCATATGTGCGGGAGGATAGGTCTGTTTTAGTTTCAAAATAAATCATATACTTCTTTGATATATGTTTATCTCAAATCTGAAACTAAGTAATCAAACATATGGCTCATCACCCAAGTCGCGTTGAGGTTTTGTGTGCCATGAGGTCCCGAGAAGGGATTGTTGGCCTTGATTCATAAGTCGTTGACAGACGAGTATGCTTGTTACTTATATTCATCTTTGACATAAACACTTATCAACGATAGTATATAGTTTATTTTCTAACTATCCAGCACTAACCTTACACATATATGAATTAACACCTTCATAATGACTACGCTAGCTTAAGATAGATCTTCTGTATCAGTAAAAAATGAAGAAATTATTGAGTACTTACAGTCTCAACAGCTTAATCAATGGACTATACCCGAAGTAGAACCTAAAAGGATCTATAAGCTAGGTCTTTTTGATTTTATCAGTAAGAATGCTATAAAGACATCTGAACAAACAATATGTCTTGACACAAATGATAAAACTATTAAGCTTTTATGCATCAAAGATAGTCAACGGTATTTGCATAAGTACAAATATATGCATATTGGGTTAATTCAGGTTGCTGTTAAACCTTTAACCCTACTAGGATTAAACTCCAGTATTCAAGCAGATCTTCGTGACGCTAGATGTAATGATTGGAAATCTTCCCTTATAGGGATTGTTCAAACTAGTTTATGTCATGGACCAGTATATTTCAATGTTTATCCAAATCTTACTCTAACTTTGACTGATATAAATTTGTTTGAAGCCATAAGTTTGCATATTCAGACACACGGATATAATTTTTTACCTGGATCTGAAATAGTTGCTGTTATTTATCGCATTCATTACAAAGTTATTAATACTATGTGTCTTAATGCTATTTTGCGTAGTGACCCAGGAAAAACGGTAGTAGTTGAGAGTAATCTCTTAACCACCAACGTAGCCGTACCAAGATTAATTGATTGGGAAAAAGTCAATTTCCCCACTACTTGGACAATTCCGAATGCCGTAGGACCATAACCTATCATCAGTAGTCCCATTGATCAGATTACACAAACATCTGAAGGAGATGTAGAAATCAGGTTCACCCTTGATCTGGTTAGCCGTATCTCTCTGACCAAAAGCATTTCTTCTAGAAATAGCTTTCCTCCTTATAGAGTTTCCCAGCCATCCACTTCTAGACATTCTATATCTGAAATACCATAATCAACCCCATTTGAGGTCCCAACAGAACCTCCTTTCGAAACTCATATAGAAGGGATATGTATTTCAGAGCAACAGATTCCTCCTGGAATTTACAGCAGTAACACGAGCGCTAGTAAAAAACGTAACTCGCCAACAGCATCCGAAATGGGTTTTCATTTATAAAGTTTTTATGGATTTTACACCCAATTCTCCTATTTGAATGATAATCATAAAGACTTTATGTCACCTGAACATCAAGAGTTTAGGAATTGGTATTTTGCCAAGTTTGACAAATCAGAACAAGTTTTTATAAAAGATCATTTTTATAAAGATCTAGAAAACTGTCAAACAGTAATATTTTTTAAGAAATGGTTTTTAGATTGGTATCAAAATCAGTACCATATAGCGGTAATACAGGATTTTCAAAAGATTTGGAGTAAGACAGATGGAACTATAATCAAGTCCATTCATCCTCCCCCAGAGCCGATTAAAATGGAAGCTACTCCTTATGTAGATCTTAATAAAATGCCCTCCTCAAGTTTTAGCACTGAGAGTGGACATATTATCAAACAGAATAATTTTACTAATATGAGTCTTCAAACTATTGGTAGTCAACTAACCTGTAAAGTCCGTAATTTTGTACTTACTATTAAATTGAATTATTACATTTATGTTTTATTGTCATGATATATGTATAAATTAGTTTCCCTATGTACTAATTCCTTAATTAATATTTCTCATTATATGCAAGTATACAATAATTTGCTTCCATGTTTTAATTATATAACATTTCCTAGAATATAAATTGACTATCAAAGTTTTCCTATTTAGAATTAGCTTCCTAGCTAAGAAAAGAAATATTGCCATAATAAAATTTTCTCAAAAAAAATCCCATATGACTAATTGAATTCTAAAATTCCTCCTTACATATATCTTTGCACATATATATGTAGTTACCATGTATTTTTATTCCCAAATTGGTTTTTCCTTATATGTTAATTCCTAAACTAGGATAGTAAGTAGGTCAATAATTTTATTAGGAATTACATTTTTATATTCCATCACTCATTTGGTTTTCATTAACCTGACCTTACCAAATCTTCAATTATACTCCTATTCCAAATCTATTTTTCCTTTAGTCCATAATTTACTTCCTTTTGAGAATTAATGTTCAACATGTGAACATTGAATTTCTGATTCTTCTTAATATTTCTTCTCTTCTATATCTTTAACTTTCGGCTCTTTGAATTCCCCTTTCAATACTACTACTCTCGGCACAATAAACTCTCCAACTCCCACTCTCAGTCTCGGTTCAACACGTAAACATAATTTTCGATAAATAATATTTATTGATCTCGTAATTTAATTTCTATAATCTCTCGCGAGTAATTTCACTACTTCAACAGATTTCTATTTAGAAAACTCAACCGTTCAACAACCTTAAATATTCTTACGTTCGTAGCGCGCTAATAACTTCGAAAGAAAGGTAGGATACTTGAACTTAACTTTTACTTTAGTTATGTTGCTTACGTGATTTTAATAATGTTGTTATTAATTCAAAAGGATGTGTTTTATATTAAGTACGGTGATATTATCAGGAGTTGAGTTGATACCGTAAAATAAGAATTTAAACGGCTCATATGTTGCAAAACGAGTACGCATATCCCGCCGTCTGTTCTGTACGTTTTGGGACGTTTTGAGTCCGATGCACGAAAAACTCAAAACATAAAAGTTGTAGTTTACAAAATTTTAAGCAACTTTCATATAGAACTTATTCCGATCTGAGATACGTACACAAAGATATGAATTTTTAAAGAAAGATTTCTGTGTTGTTTCTGGACAGCTAGACGAAACTGTCTTCGGATCCGTTTTGACCTCGTTTAAGATGACCGTCAGGATTTTCATAAAACATAAAAGTTGTTCATAATTGGATTCCTATAATTCTGTTAAGTTTCGGAATTTTTGAGATTAGTTTGCTATTTTTTAATATTTAAAGTTGTTGACTGCCCTATCATTGCGAAACTTACCACTAACGGTTCATTTTGTGCCATCGGGCTAAATTGCCGGACTTGCCTGATATGTGGGCCCGCATTGAAGTGCAAACCATAATTCTATCATATTTATTATTTGGTTAATTTAAATGGATGGATAAAATTAACGAATATGGAAACAAGATTGTGGGGTGGGACGCGTTCGGTATGGGTCTTGAGTCATGCGCAGTTTATACTTTTAGGTAGCTTTACTGTGTGATCGGGCGCCGAAAGTATACTGTGGATGGGAATCGATGCCGGATAGAGATTGATCAATAGGTGATCAATCGTGAGCCATGTATGCTTTTAGGTAGCTTTGTTGTGTGATCGGGCGCCGAAAGTATACTGTGGGTGGGAATCAATGCCAGATAGAGATTGATCAACGGGTGATAAATCGTGAGTCATAAACTAGACTGTGGGTGGAAGCTGGTGATGAATAATGTGACTATTTAGGGAAAGAGAAGTATATATTGAAAGACGAAAAGCCTGACTTTGTTGAGGAACAATGAGATATAATGGAACTTGTGATTGTGTCATTTGGTAAATCTACCATGTTTAGTACTTCATGACATGTTATTAAATCTCATCTTTACGTGCTTTTAATGCAGGTAATTGTTATATGAACATGCTTTAGTAACGGGGTAGTTTGGGTATCTTATTGAGTGTAATTTTACCACTCACGGTGCTACTTGTGTGGCTCCTGGTGTCCCCAACGCCAGGTACAAAGGGAGATGAAGAGCCGCCTGCCGATTTCGAGGCGATGGAGCGAGAAGATGGATATGGCATGACGGAGCCGTGGCTCTACCAGTAGTTATTTAGTTAGATGGCTTTGTCATTTATTTTTCAGTTGAATTTTAAATAATTATTGAAAATTTTCAGACTATGTCAGAGGTTAACTTATTTCGGTTGTAATAATTCAGCTACTTTTTAGTTTATTGTTGGTTTTGAGATTTAATAAAGTTTTTATTGTTGGAGAATTCATATTTTGAGATTTAATAAAGTTTTTATTTTTAGATTAAATGAATGAAATTATTTATTAACGTACCCAATTTTCTGGGCATTACATAACCAGGATAGAACATGATGTTCAAGCTGTTATCCAGAATCGGAAGGTTATTTCATCTATTTCTTCTACTCCTTTGACATCTATGTCTAAAGCTCTAGAAGGAAAAGATGTAAAACCCGATATCAAGCCGCCTATGCCTTTAGAAAATTTTAAATTTTCTAATCATCAATAGAATTCTGAATTCATTGACCAACTTATGGGTCGAATAGACAAATTGCATATCAGTACCCTTAGTTATCAATCGGATATCAGTACTTCTGACTCCGAGTTAGATTTACATCAAATTCAAGATATTCAGAACTCTTTTCAAAAGATGCAAGATTTATCTTTCAATAAGTTGGAGTATGATGAAAGGGGACCATGTAGTTATAATATTAAAAAAAACCTATTATAAAAGGCCTACTCCCCAAGATTTACTCTGGGAAGAAGTTTTCTTCTGTAAAACCCTAGCTTGCCTAGGTTTATAGATTTTCTTTAATCTTATCTCTTTTAACAAACGACCCACCAATCAAAAACTATAACCAATCAATGAAACGAAATCAAACAATCGAAGAACACCGATTTACGTGGAAAACCCTAAACGGGAAAAACCACGGGAAGGAATCATGCACTAGAAACATTGTGTGATTACAAATAG